>VMDO01023280.1:0-31895 GCA_007922755.1 Pedetes capensis | reverse complement strand
GGGGGGGGGGGGGGGGGCGGTGGCGGGGCATCCACACACTACCTTCCTGGGAGAGACTGTGCCCTGGAGGGGTCCCCACTGGCCACCTCTTTGTTTCCCAGGTGCTGATCTTCTCTAGGAATGGCTCTGTGAGCCTCATGGATGTGGCCAAGGCTGAAGTCATCTGTGCCTTTGTCCTCCCCAGGTGCCACCCGCTGGAGGCACCTTGGAAGCCACTGTTTGTCGTGCATTCACACCCTTCATGTTTCCTGCTCCAGGGTACAGAAAGGAACCATGAGGGCTGCTGCCCAGATTCACCCTTCCCCATCTTGTCCCGAAGCATGATGGCCCCACTCAGTTCCCCCCACCCTCTAGCACAGGCCAAAGGATGCTGCCAGCTAGTCCTCACAAGATCCTTTGGTAAAATGCTGGCCAGGGTTTTCTCTGGAGACCCGCTCCCCAGATCAAGTGAGCCCCTCCCAGCTCAGTCCAGGTGACCTAGCCTCAGGGTGCAGAGAGCAGCCCCCCACTTCCTGCATCCCCCCAGGAGCCCAGCAACTATCAGGAAAGCTGTCACAAAGAGCACGGCATTCTCATTTCATCACAGGAGACCGCCCAGATGGTACAGCGGAACCCTCTGAAGACACCCCAAACTCTGTTTCCTATTTTAATTTTGAGGCCTACCCACTCCTGGAAAATCTCTCCAAAAATTGTACCATTCCTCAAAAGGACTTGAAGAACAACAAGACCTTCCCCCTGATGTTGCCACTGGAGAAGAGATGTGAGCATTTCCTCCAGGACAGGTAAGGGTTTCCGAGTCTAACCCATGCAGGCCCCTGGGGTTGTGCCTGGCCCAAGACAGTGGAGCTTGGTTATGGCAAGAGCCATTTGACCTGCGGATGCCCTGTGTGAAGGATTGTGGCCCTGGAGCCAGCTCTCTTTGCGATGGGCACTGGTAGGAGAGGAGTTCGCTCAGGCTGCAGGAGAGAAAGCTTCCCTGCCAGGTGCAGCTCCCAGTGGGGCATTCGCCCAGCAGGCTCGAGGCCCTGGGTTCCATGCCCAGCACCACAAAGAAAAGAAGGGAAAAGAAAGACTGCAGGTGGATGTGTTCTTTCGGTCACGACCATCTTCTCTTCCCATTTTCTCAACTCCTTTTTTTATAAGGTGCATTTGGATTGTCAGTTGTCTTAAAGACAATGGGTGGCAAACCAGGACCTGTGGGACACATCGAGCCCCCCACTCAGGTTTAAAAGTAAAGGGGTTCTTTGTGTTTGTTTCCTTGGTACTGGGAATGGAACCAAAGTCCTTGCACATGTGAGGAAAACTCTACCACTGAGTCACATCACCTCCTTAGACATAGGGGTTTGCTTTGGTTTTGAGACAGAGTCTGGCTGTGTCACCTCAGCTGGCCTGGAATCCCCAGTCTCAGCCCCCCAGGTGCTGGAATTAGAGGGCTGTGCCACCCTGCCCGGCCTTCGATGGCGTTGCGTTTGAACACAGTCTCCTCTGTTTACCAGTCACCCAGGGCTCCTGCGGGCTGCAGCCTCAGAGCTGAGCATCTGAAACAGAGGCCACGTGACTCACGAGGCCTGGGTTCTTTACTCCCTGGCCTTCCCAGGAAGTTTGGGAACCACTGACCGGAGCCCTCTTCCCTTTATCCCTCGTCTAGACCAGGGTTGTGGGGCCTTTCTCCTCTCCCTACTCTTCTTCCCACTCTTCCGCAGTCCTTTGTTTGCTCTCCTTTCTGCTTGAAAAGCACCATGAGCTGCCCGCAGCCCGCCCTGGAGGACCTGGAGCCTCCACAGATCCATCTCACGGGATATTGCCAGGCATTTGCGAATCCTTGGTGACGATTCCCACCATGACCTGGCCACACGTTTTGTGTGGAGCTCTGGAGCCTCATCCCCAGCCTGCCACTGCAGAGCCGGGTGACTTAGGCAGGTCCTTTTCCTTCCAAGGCCTCTGCATCCTTACATAACATGATCTCTGAGCTCCTGTGATCTCTTCTGTCAGCATAGTGTCCCCTTTCTCTGTTCAGACTTTAACCCTAGGGACGGAATGAAGTAGAATGGCTAAGATATGCAGGTTTGCGGCCAAGCTCACCTACGTTTGAATTCTGACTCTATCGCTTACTACCTAGGAGATGTGGGGTGAATTATTAATCTTTCAGAGCCTGTTTCCTCCTTCATTCAATCATTCTATATTGAGCACCCACCATGCACCAGGATGCGTTCAGGACATCTTGATCATGCCTAATTTTCAGAGTTTGTAGGCATTAAGTGAGATAATACATATAAAGTGCCAGGCATAGGGTGGCTCCTCCATAAATGGTAGGTGTGACATTAATGATATTTCCATCCCTGTTAAACCCAAATGCCTGGGGAAATCCTAAAGAAATCCTAAACATGACCACTAGGTGGTACCACAGTCTCCCCCTTGTCTTCCATCTGAACTTGGAGTTTACCTCTCTTTTGTTGTTAATTGTTGTTGTTGTTGTTGTTGTTGTTGTTGTTGTTGTTGTTGGGGTGCTGGGCCTTGAATCCAGGGCCTTGTATCCAGTGTTCCACCACCGAGCTACACCCCCAGACTCTTACCTACTACATTTACGTCCTTCCTGTCTTGTGCTGGACGGTTTGTGTGGCTCTCACGATCCCATGGCGAAAGCGGGCCCAGTGTCGGGAGAGCAGTGGGGTCTCCTGAGGCTCTGGAGAGGGAGTGAGATGCTGCAGAAGGGGACTGTTGGCATGGCCCTTTCATAAAGGTTTATCAGCTATGCCCACTGTCCGTATGGGGAGCTTCCTACGCTGACCCCTGAAGACTTCCTCTTCCAACACAGCCAAAGCACTTAGGCGCAAGTGTCAGAATGCCTACAACTTACTTTCCAGTGGCCCAGGAAAATATTCAGAGAGAGATGGAAAGTGAAAATGTTAACAGGTAGAGAAATCTGTGAAAATATTTCTGGAGAGAAAGCGAGGGAGATAAAACACTAACAACTAGCGAATCTAGGTTAAGGTTCCTTGGACTCTGGCACTTGCACCTTTGCTACAGGTTGGAAATTTTTCAAAGTAAAAAGATAGGGAGAGGCCATAACATATCACTGACATTCTAAGCTTGATTTTGAGTCAGAGAGAAGATAGGAAGAGTGCACAGCAGCAGGAACGTTAGTTATATTTGGGTGGTGATAGTGTGTGTGTAATTGTTTTCTTTGTGTCTTCTCTGCAACTTTTCTACAAAAAAAGATGCATCATCTGGCAAATAGATTAAAAATAATGGTGACAAATAAGTCAAGAGCAGGAGGTTACACCAGGGCTGGAAGGAAGACTTCTCCTGGGAGGGAGTGGGGCTGGAGGTCCTGGTGCTTTCAGTGGGGTTTGGAGAATGCTGTTTAATGAACTTTTTTCCATTTCCCTCTGTTCTCCTCCAAACCCTTCCCACTTTACCCAAAGGCCAACAGGCCCCCCTGTTCCCTCAGTGGGAATACACTGAGGGCCAACAGCTCCAGCTCCCACAAGAGCCAGATTAATTGACATTTCTCACCCTCCACCAAGGTGACCCAGCCTCAGACATCTGCTGAACCCTACTTCAGCCCAGGAAAAGTTGCTTCCAGGGCTGAGGTACTACACTAACAGATTAATTTCCCACTATGGAAAAGGATGTATTCAAAAGCCAGGCTTGGTGGCATACACCTATAATCTCAGCACTCAGGAGGCTGAGGCAGGAGGATAACAAGTTTGAGGCCAGCCAGAACTACACAGTAAGACTCTGTCAAAAAAAAAAAATCTATTCATTATTTCTAATATAAGTTTTATGTAAACTTGTAGAAATTTGGAAAGCAGGAAAATACAAAAAGGGAGATTTAAGTAACCCCAAATCCTACCACTAAAAATCGCCAGCAACATCATTAATATTCCTTTCCAGATCCTTTACCTTGGCATTTTCTCCAAGTTGAGATCATGTTTCATATTCTCTTTTTTATCTGATTTTATGTCAATCCAGAATACAAATTTTTAATGTTGAGAAAAACACCTTTGTTGTATTAGTCAGCTTCTTGTCACTGTAACAAAATACCTGAGGTAATTAACTCATAAATAGGAAAGGCTTATTTTGGCTCATGATTGGTGGGCCTTGCTGCTTTGGATATGTAGCAAAGCAGCACATCATGGCAGGAGAATACGGTAAAACAGGACCAGTCCCCATGACCTGGAGGCAAAAAGAATGAAGAAGGGGAGAGGGTGCCCCAATTCTCTTTGAGAGTGCATCCCTAATGACCTAACCTCCCACTAGGTCCCACCTCTTAAAGTTTCTACCACCTGCCAATAATACCAAGCTGGGGACCTTTGAGGGACATTCAATATCCAAACTGTAGCATTTGCAAATAAGGTTTTGCATGGCTATGTAATATTCCATGAGAAGGCTGTATCTAACTTACTTTATTCCTGTACAGTTGAACTGCTCAAATAAGGAGACATCCTTTCTGTCTTGACTTCCCCATCTCGGAAACACTGAGGCTCATCCTGGCCCCCAACAAGGAATGGAAGGGACCCCTCCACCTCCCTGTTCTTGACTTTCTCTCTCCCTGTCAACACAGCTCCTAGGCCCCAGCCCCAGCCCTGGGAAGGCCCATGGCAGCTGGCTCAAGTGCCCAGGACTGCCTCCCAAGGGATCTTCCACAGAGAAGAAGGCTGAAGTCAATAGAGCTGACCAGTGGGCATCAGGGGCCAAGAGCAGGGCTTGGGCTGAACAGCAGTTAGGGGTGTGGGGAAGGCCACAGGGAGCCAGAGGGAACGCAGTGTGTGATTGGGTGCAGGTTACCTCAGGGCTCAGACTTGAAGGAGCATTTACTTCATCCTGATCACAGTATTTGAACTACCTAGCAGCAACCCATGTTCTGATTTGAGCCCCAGAAATAAATTGGGAAATGCTTGATTTAAAGAAGGCTTTTCATTGCTCCTCAGCCCTTTGGCTGAGATCAAATGGAGTGCCTGTTCCGACCAGCATGAAGAAGACTTTTCCTGCTCTCCTTGCTCTGCGCTTCATATCTGGGGCTTTCCCAGAGTATCTCTCACCACTTGGTTACAAAGTTTCTCAAACGCACAGCAGCCTTGAGGAAGCGTTTCAGCACACTGCGTGCCCACTGCCGGCATTATCATTAACAGGTCACTCTCCAAGCTTTGTCACCCTTACCCCCACTTGGGCCCCAGAGGTTTGGTTCCCATCTCTGTATTGATTTTCTTCCTGTGTACTCCATGTGTCTGAAATAGTTTCCAGTGGCTCTAAAACCCTGCGAAACTGTGGCAGTAGCCGCAAAGCCTCCCACATTCAGTGCTCTGTCCAAGTCATTTTCCCAGACCCTCCAGGGCTTCTGCACACAGCCCTTGTGAGACTGAGTGGGCCCTTGATGCTGACTGGCCCCCATCCAAAGCCCTGTGCCGTCCACACCCTCTGGGGCTCGGCGTCCACGCCCAGGCCCCCAGGGCCGTTTTCACTGGCCTGGACTCTATTGGATTCAGTGTCTGCTGTCTTTGGCTGGGTCAAACTTCTCATGGATTCTGGGGACACCAGGGAGCCACGAGAAGCAGTGTTTCACATTCCCTGTGGAACATCAGGCCCGGCAAGAGCCAGGCTCTCCCACTTGGCTTGCTGCCAGAGGGGAGGCTTCTGGACGGCCCAGGAGTCCTCAGTCTGCACAGCACATGCCTCTCTTGGCCAAAGGTGGCCGGCCCTGTGTAACATCAGGTGACATGTTCATCGAGGTGGGAGGAGGAAGGTGAAGAGCAGTGTTCTGGCCCTCTTTATTGCCCTGTCTGGCTCTGAACTTGTGGGCTTGTCCACACATTCCTTTGCCTTTCTTGAGAAGCAGGGGTGAATCTCTCCCAAAGTTATTTGTGGCTTCGCAGACCTCCCGTCAGGCAGCTGGAGCTCAAAGGCTTTGTGCTGGTTGTGTGGCCCGCAGCTTCCAGCAGCTGATGAAGTCCCAGATGGAGGGTCCCGAGCAGTGGACACGGCTCCGGAGGTACTCCATGCTGCTGCAGAGAGAGAGCTCCAAGAGGTGACCCGCGGGCCCCAGCCATGCTCCGGGGACTGGCCAGCTGCCACCTCAGCAGAGCCAGCAAGGGCAAAGGTAGTATCTGGGGACGTTCAAGCACTAAGCCTCTTGTCAGGGCCCCCAGGCGACCAGATGTGTCACCCAAATAAACAGCGATGTTCCAGAGGCTGCTGTGGGTTGGCCCGTCGTTCCCACCCGGCCCAGACCACGGCAGGCCCCAGCAAGTGGCTCCCAGGCCTGGTGAGGCCCACTCGCCACATCGGCCTGGAAGAGTCACCTCCCTGAGGTGAGCAAGGTGCCCAGGCAGCCGGTGTGGGTGGCCCCTTTCTCTCCTCCCCCCAGTTCTCCCTCAGCGGACCTCTCCTGGCCTCACAGGGGCCCTCAGAAGGGCCGCGGGGCGGCTGCAGGGCAGGACATTCACTTCCCATGCAAGGCCCCAGCACAAAGGAAGGGTGGCAGGGAGGGGAGCAGGGGACACCTGGGCCATGTGGACAGGAGAGGCACCGAGGCAGGTAGGAGCTGTGCTGCTGGAGAAGCCTGGGCAGCGTGGACGTGGGAGAGGCACACAGGTAGCTTGCTCTTCTCCAGAAACTTCTCCTCCCAGAAAAACCAGATGGAGTAGCTGCCCAGCAGCTCAGGGCAATGTCCACGTCTCTGAGGACACTGTGCAGTCACTTTGAGAACCCCCAGGCTTGTGGGCTTCCTTCTGGGTGTCATCTGCCCTTGAAGGCTGGGTCCCTCACCACACCCCTCGCAGGCAGGATGCTGATGCTGTGATCCCCTCCCTGGGGTGGGGACGAAGACACAGCGGCAGGAGCAGCCCCCTTCCAACAGTGCGTCCCTCTGTGGCAGCAGCCGAAGGAGGAGAGCTTCCAGGGAGGCCTGGCCTTTGCCAGCCCCCGAAGGCAGTGAGGAGCCAGCATTTAAATGGCGTCTGGGCTTGACGCTGAAGCCTTAGGTAACCCAGTGAAATGCACATATCATCATTGCTCCCATTGTACAGAGGAAAGTGGAGATTTGGGTCGCCCAGCTTGGAGCAGCCCAAAACAAATCCCAAAGGACTTTTTCAACAAGGCCAGAAACCCAACTCAAACCAACGTTAGCAAAAGGGACTTTGTTGGCTGGGATAACTGGATGGCAGGAGCAACATGTTTGGTGCCGCTGGCCCCAGGGGTGGAGGAGCCTGGGAGTCTCCTCCGTTCCTCAGCCTCCACCCCTTCAGCTGGACTTAGGGCGCCCACAGCACGCACAGTGCCCAGCCCCTTCCCTGTGGCCTGCTAGTCCGGGGCCTGGGTGTGGTCCCATTCTGAGCCATGTGCTGGGATGGCAGTGCAGGCCTGTGCACGTGTCCATCCATGGAGGGAGAGTGGAGGTCCTGCCTCCCACACTGAGGACTGATGCGGGGGAGAGCTGAGAAAGGGGAGGGATAGGGCTGGGGAAAGGGCCAGGTGAAGAGCCTCATAGACAGCAGAGGTAGGCCCGAAGGCTCTGCCCTCCCCAAGGTTGCCTGCCAAACGCCAGACCCCTCCTCCTTCCCCAGGTTCGGGGAGCGGAGGAAGGGGCTGCAGTATTCACAAGGAGCCAGGCCTGGTGAAGCTGGGGAAGGCCAGCTAGGAGACTGGGCCTCCGGGGCTCCGGCCACCCTGGGTGATAGGGCCCCTTGGAAACACCAAGAACCTTCTCCAGGGGGCGGGGCTAGGGTGAAGTACACAGTGCCCACATGTAAAATTGAAGGTACCGGTCACTGTCTGTGTTCTGCAAACGCAGGCCAGTTCCTGGGACGTGTGTGGACAGGTGGCTCTGGCCTGGTCCTGTACAGGCAGGGGCTTTGCAGTTAGATCAGGTCACCCTCCCTCCACAGATCCGAGCCTAGAGGCCTTCAGGTCTCCAGGGGAGACATTCAGAATCCCAACACACCCTGGAGCCCCCTCAGATGGACTTCATTAGCAACACGTGGCTAGAAGACATGGTGTGGTCCAAGGGCAATGAGGTCTGAGTCTGGCAGCTTCCTGGGTGCACCACCCACTCTGCCATCAGAAGCCTAGCCAAGCTCTCTGGCACATTTCAAAAACAGCCACCTGAGCACCAGGCGTGGTGGCACACGTCTGTAATCCCAGCGGCTGGGGAGGCAGAGGCGTGAGGATCACAAGTTCAAGACCAAAGGCAGTCTGCATAACTTAGCGAGACCTTGTCTCAAAAAGTTAAAAAAAAAAAAAATGGGCTGGGGCACAGCTCAGTGGTCCAGCACTTGCAGAGCATGCAGGCATGAGGCCCTGAGTTCAACTCCCAGTACCACAAAAAAAAGAAAGAAAGAAAAGAAAAGAAAAGAAACAGCCACCTGCCGAGGAGGCCACCAGTTCACCACCACCACTGTTCTTCCCACGCCCTTCAGACAGACCTTGGTATGGCTTGAGTGAATCAGCTGCTTGAGTACACAGCCATCACCTTGGCAGGCACTGCTTAAACACAGGGGCATCTACACCTTAAGGCTGCCTCAGCCAGGAGCCGCTGCTCTCTGACTGGGAAGCCGCAGTTTACACTCCCGGCTCCTTGCACATGCGCATGCACACTTGCCTGCCTGGGCCATTCCAAAGACAGGGTTTGTCAGCCAGCCACCCAGCTGTCCCCTGCCCCAACAGCCACCTACTAGCTCTGTGAAACAACCCTCAACCTCGGTGCTTGAGCTGATCTGTACGACAGGTCCAAGCAGATGCCACCCTCTTCGCCAGGGGCCCTGTTACTCCACTGACTTGAAGTCAGATGGTCAGTTTAAAGCCCTAGGCGCACAGCCTGGTTCTAGGCCACCACTCTGTGACTGTTGGTTTCTCTATGCAGTGCTTTCTTTGAGACCAAGTCAGACCAAGAAGCGAGCACCCTCTGCTGGCCGGCAGTGAGCAGATCATGCTGCCCGCCCGGCTACACATACACATATCCCGGCCCTTTCCTGTCACCCAGGCAATCACACCCATGCCCCTCTTCCAGCAGGCTAACTTCTGACGCCTTCTGACAGGGGGACCCCTCCAGGGATTCAGAAGAGTCGGAGTGCTGCCCAGCACCCTGTGCTCTAGAAATGAGCTGATGTTCATCGGATGCAGTGCATCTTGGGGCTAAGCACACAGGCCCTGGAGTCATACCTGGGTCCCAGTCCCCATGCTACCTACCACTTGGCATCCCCAGGGCCCGCCAGCCTCATCCTTCTTTTAACTTCCTCAGCCCTAAAGTGGGCCCAGAACCTCCAAGGTTGGCTGAAACCTGGGGTAAGAGTGGCTTCTGTGCCACCTGGCTTGGGGTGCCTGCCTGAGCGCAGGAAAGGCACCCAGGGTTTCCTCCAAGTGTGAATGGGCCTGGGCCAGGAAGGGGGGATTCGAGCCCTGCAGCCGTAGGAGGTGACCCCTTCCTATCTCCACTCCTCTGCCTTGGCTCCTATTAGCAAGGATGTGTAAATGAAAATTCACACCCAGATGCTAATAAACAGTGGGCTGTGCCGCCTTGCAGGGGAGGAGGGGTCCTCTGCAGGAAAAAGGGGCTGGCCAAGGAGCCACACTTACCTGTGAAAAGACTTGCTAATAACTTTAATTCCCCTTCCTAAAACCCTGTGCCTTTGCCATGCAAATAGACCTCTAAACAGGCCGGAGGAAGACCTCCAGCCCTGCCCCAGTTAGCGTCCTGGGAGGGGAGTGTCAAATGGGGACAGAGGTACTGGGAAAAGGGGTTACCGGTGGTGGTGTAAGGTCCCCCCACAACACCCAGAGCTCAGCTTTGGGCCTCTCTCTCAGGCAAATGCCAGCTAGGGTGGTCCCTGCTCAGGCCTGGACCCCTGAGTAGGGTCCCCGACCTTGCTGTGCATGACTGCCCCTCCTGGCTGGCCACAGTCCTGGAAATGGTTCCTGAGGCTGTTTAAAAACAAGCCCAGCACCACCAGGTGAATGGATAAGCTATGAGGGAACTGTGCAATGGGTAGAGTATTGAGCAAATGAAAAGGAATGAAGTTCTGATATCCGGGACAACATAGGTGAGCCTTTAAAAGACGCTCAGAAAGAGGCCAGGCACAAAAGGCCCCATTGTGTGATTCCTTCCAACCGAAATGTTCAGAGCGCACAAATTCCATAGAGACAGAAAGTGGGGGAGTGGTTGTCAAGGATTGAAACGGGGAGTGAGGCTAAATGGGGAGAATTTTTTTTGGAAGTGATGAAAATGTTCTAAAATTAGTGGCGGTGGTTGTTGCCCAACTCTGTGAATATAGAGAAACACTGAATTGTGCACTTTGAAATCAAGGGGTTTTGCAGGGTGTGAATTTATCTCAATCAAGTGCTTATTAAAAAACAAAACAAACACACAAAAAAATCCACTAAGACCTGCAGTTCCAAGACTCTTCACAGGAAGGGAGGAAGGGAGGGAGGGAGACCTGGAGTTCCACAGAGGGGGAGCCTGCCGCAGAGGCCACGATGCTTCAGAACCCCCCAAGCTTGACTGCTCTCCTGACCCCTGGCCAGCGGGCTGAGGCCAGGCTCTTTCTGGGCTCAAGGTTGCCCTGTCCCCTGCAGCACTGATGTGAACCTCACCAGTGGGACAGGAGTGCAGCAGCTGGGTCTGGTTGGAGGTAGGCAACGAATGGCATATCAGGCACTTAGAAACTGCTCTTGCAGATCTGTCCTAGAAGTGGTGCAACCAGAGTGCTCCTTGGAAGCAAGGACAGCCAGACTGCATCTTACACGTTTCGGACATATAATCGGGGAGACCAATCCCTGGAGAAAGACATCATGTTTGGAAGAGTGGCAGGTCAACGCAAAAATGGAAAACCCTCCACCAGATGGATTGACACAGTGCCTGCAACAATGGGCTTAAACATAAATAAGATCATGTGTCTGGCACACAATCAGGAAGTGTTTCCATCTGCTGTACACAGGGTCACTATGAGTTGGACTCAATGGCACCTAACAACAACTTGCTGAAAAGCATTCATTCCTCTCTTGAGCCCATAAGGCAACTAAAAGTGAAGGAGGACACAGGTCACGGACCTAACTCCATTTTGTCCCTCTCTGGCTCTATTTTTCCTCAATGTTTCCTCTTGAGTCACCTTCTCCCACAACCACCCTGGATTCCAGGAAAAACAAGACTGATTAACACCTTGGACAAGGGACAGAAACTACCATCAAGCAAAGGTGAGCCTCAAAGGACAGACCACCCCCAAAGTGAGTACCATTGTCAATGATGTGGAGGCTCCACCCTGGAGCAGGAGTGATCTTCTTGTGGGAAGCGGATTACCACTCTCAAGTTATAAGAGTGATGGGGCTACCATGCAGAACCAGAGCTAATGAGCAACTAGACCCCACTCTGCCCAGGACTGTACAGTTATACAGACCTCCTGCCCCCCTAATTGCTTCCCTAATTCCTCCTCTACTTAAACCCAAAGCTCATGTCAGTACCCCAAAGATGGAGCAGGGGACAGCAGATCTATTTATCTGTTCCTCTTCCCAATGTGCACATTGATTAAACCTCTCTCTGCCTTTCATCGAATCTGACTCCTAGCGACCCTCACAGGGTTTTCAATGGCTGATTGTTTCAACATTATGGCTCTCTTTCATCAGCATATTTGGGAGAGGTGGCCAAGCCTACTCTGTTGGCACTGCCAGAACCAAGGCTCTGCCCTGA
Organism: Pedetes capensis; assembly: GCA_007922755.1. Lineage (NCBI taxonomy): Eukaryota > Metazoa > Chordata > Mammalia > Rodentia > Pedetidae > Pedetes > Pedetes capensis. The sequence continues at coordinate 20,218 of VMDO01023280.1, read as the reverse complement.
AACTCTGGTAAAAATGGGCCCCTCACCTCAGCCTAGCTAGGCCTCCAGGGGTCATGGTTACCCACTTCTGGTGTTTATGTCCCTAAGCCACTTGGGAGGGAAACCAGGAGAACAGAAATGGCAAAATCCCAGATCTGAGGCCAGAAAGTTCCAGCACAAGGGGAATGAGGACTGGCGCGCTATGACCCCTTGGGACCAGGGCTGTCAGGCACCAGAATGAATGCTCAGGCACCATCCTGCCAAGGCCAAGAACTCCAACTCCCAAGTCCTGTGTGGGTTTGAGCACTGATCCTCCTGTAATGTGGTCATTCAGGCATGGTATATGTAAAGAAACTGATACACATACATAATGGTGGAGTCGCACTTCCTACAGAACTAGTTGGATTTATCCAGTCCCCCACCGGGCTCAAAGAAAGCATGGCCTACTCCCTGCCACCTTCTCCTAGAAAGCCCCCAGCCCATGCTTCCAGGCTGACACATGCAGAGTAAATGTTGAGCCAGGGTGGGGGTAGCCTGCAGCCCTAGCACTGTGGCTTCCAATCCCATCAGATCTTGGAAGCGAAGCAGAGTTGGGCCTGCTTAGTACTTAGATGGGAGACAGCCTGGGAACACCAGGTGCTGTAGTCTTGGGAGGACCTGGCATCCCACTCCCAAAAAACAATCCACCATTGGAAACCCTATGAACAGCAGGGAAGCACTGACAATAGTGTTTCGCTTGTTGTACATAGGGTCGCTATGAGTTGAATACCAACTTGACGGCACCCAACAACCACCACCACCTAAGGGTGGGGTAAGGAGGAAGGGTCTGGGCTTCTATGCATGGGGGCCTGAAGATGACAAGAATCCCTCTCAAGTCTCGCATGTTCTTGGGAGGGGAGGGCAGAAGCCCTGGGTCCACAGAGGAAGAACTGCCAGGTAACACCAGCACAAACAGTTTATTCACAAATTAATAAATACACATTGGGCAGAGCCTCTGGCCTGATTCACAGAACCTGATCTCCGGGGCCGTCCCTCCAAGGCAAGGCTGGGGAACGCAGTCCTGGGCGCAGCCTGGCTCCCACCAGGGATGCCCACGGCCCCATCCGGGATGCCCACGGTCACATCCCTGGCATCTGTTCCAGCGAAGCCAATGCGTTTCACAGGTGCAGGGCCCCAAACAGGCCCTGGTGCTCAGAAAGGGCGCCGGGTGTCCTCTGTCCCTTGGCCTCCCCGGGCCGCAGCCACTCCGGGGGCGAGAGCGGCACCCAGGTCTCCAGCAGGGCCAGTGCTTCTTGGTGGCCTGGAAATAGCTGCGGGAACAGGGGGAGAGCGGCGGCCTCAGCACCCGTGGTGGCGCGGGGGCTCCGGGCGCAGGGAACCTACGGCTGTGGGGCTGGCGGCCAGGGTATGACAGGTGCCCGGTGCCCTCGCGGGGCCGGAGGAGGGGATGCAAGAGCCACCCGCGTGGGGCCGGAGGAGAGGACGCCAGGGCCGCCCGCGAGGGGCCGGAGGAGGAGATGCCAGGGGTGCCAGGGGCGGGGCCGGAGGAGGGGACGCCAGGGACGCCAGGGGCGCCCGCGCGGGGTAGGAGCTACGAACCCGGGCCGAAGGGCGAGGCATCCCCGCCAGCGCGTGCGGGGACTGCGCCTCGCAGGGCTCCGGCGCGGCTCGGGGTGCTGGGCGGGCGGGTCCCGGGCCCCCAGCGGGGCACAGCAGGCAGCCCCGAGGGGACCCCGCGTCCCTGCGCCGCCGCCGCCGGCGCTGCAGGCCGTCCTCGCCGAGTCCCAGCATGGCCGACAGGTGGTCGATGTAGAGGATGGCCAGGCGCAGTGTCTCAATCTTGGTCAGGCTCTGGCCGGCCGGCGCCACCGACGCCGGCAGAAAGCAGCGCAGCTGGTGCAGCGCGCGGGCGAGCGTGCGCATGCGCAACTTCTCGCGCTCGCTGGCGCTCTGCCTTGCTCCGCTGCCGGGGCGGCTGTTGCGCCTGCCGGCCGCCGGGGTGCTGGAACCAGGGCGGACGCGAGACCGGGCGGCGCTCTGCACCGGGATACCGGCCGGGGCTCTACCCCACGAGTCCTGGGACGAGGAGGGGGAGCAGCCGCGGTCGATTTCCGGGGGAGCTGGGCTCCAGTCCGCGGCCAGCATCCAGGACTCGGAGACCAGCGGGCACAGGGGCTGGGCCATGGCTGCGAGGTGCGGCCAGGGACCAGCGACAGCTTTATCCCGGGCCAAGGTGTGAAGTGGCCCCTTCCAGGCCACATCTGCACATCAAAGCAGGCCCGGAGCCTGGAGGGGGCGGGGCCTGACCCTTTGAACCAAGGGTTGGGGGTGAAGATGTCGGCCCTTGGTTCACCCCACCTGGGGCCCTCCTGCCTGCGCCTGGCGGTGTCCAGGGCTTTGGGCCAGCCCTGCAGGTTAAAGGAAGTGGAGTCAGAGAACTGAAGTCTAGTTGCTAGGTTTGGGGCCCACCTTCACCTACAGGGGCCTTGTGCAAATTCTTTATCATTTTCTTTCTTCCTTTTCTTTTCCTTCTTTTCTTCCCTTTCTTGTACTTGGGGGTTGAACCCAGAACCTCACACATACTTTTGCAAGTGCTCTACCGCTGAGCTGCACCCCTAGCCCATTTTTTATTTTTTCTTGAGACAGGGTCTTGCTGTTACACAGGCTGCCTCTGGCCAGGAACTTGTGATCTACCTGCCTGCATCTCCTTAGTCACTGAGATTATAGGTGTGCCCCACTGTGCCAGGCTTCAAATTCTTACTTTTCTTACACTTTGGTTTCCAACTTGTATAATGGGAGCTTCTGGGGATGTGTCAGCAGACTCAAATAAGGTCCAGCAGGAGGTAAGGGGCATGGATTCCCATGGGCGAGGGTGTGCTATAATCCATTTCTCCTCAGAGGTGAGTTGGTGGTGGATGGCCTTTCCCTGGTAGTGGTAGTGGGTATCCACTATGAAGACTCTGTCCCTAGGAGACCCCCTAGCCTGAAAAGATTGGGGGCTTGGTCTGTTGCCCCAGCTGCCAGCGCTCTCCTGCGGTCAGCATGGCCCACTCTTTATGGGAAGTGGCAGATTGATGCCAAGCTGAGAACCTGGCCCAGGAGCCCAGTCCCTGATGATCTGCCACTTTGGGACAGGTATAACAGGTTTGCCAACGAAATGACAATGGAAGTGATGCAGAAAAAGTATTTGAAAAAAATCAACAGCCCTTCTTAATAATAATTCTAAAAATCCAGCAAACTATGAATAGAGAGGAACTTCTTGTACCTAATAAAAGGCATCTACAGAGAACATAAAGCCCCTAGCCGTAGCCCTGTGGCATCTGATCCCATCAGATCTCAGAAGCTAAGCAGGGTCAGGCCTGGTTAGTGCTTGGATGGGGGACTGCCTGGGAACACCAGGTGCTGTAAGCTTGGGAGCAGGACCTGGCAACCCACTCCAAAAAATCAATGAGCCATTGAAAACCCTATGAACAGCAAGAAGCACTGACAATAGTGTTTTGCCTTTTGTAAGTAGGGTTGCTATGAGCTGGATACCGACTCGGCGGCACCTAACAACAACTGAGAACATACAGGTAGCATACTAGTAAATAGTGAAAGACTGCAGTCTTTCCTCCTAAGCTGGGGGACAAGGTGAGGATGTCTGCTTTATAATGCCAATTAGTGTCATTTTTGATGGAGGGTCTAGGCTGGGAAATAGGAAAGAGAAATAAAACACAGGGAAATAAGGAAAAAGAAGGAAATACAGGTTGGAGAGGAAGAAATAAAACTGTCCTTACTTGCGTAGGACACAACCGTCCACACAGAAAATCTCCAAGGATTCACCATGGCTACCTGGCTCTTTGCCTCTGACTTTTGTCCCCATAGGTACCTCATGCATGGCTGTCTATGGCTAGACTGTGAGGGCCTGGTGTCTGGCATGTGCCTTTACCTGTTTCTTCTGCTAGAGGAATGGAATCCAGGGTCTCCTTCAGTGCCAAGGGTCTAATGGTTTGCAGCCCATGGCTTCCAGTCTCGTGAGATTCAGGGGTGACCTGGTCTGTAGCTGTGTAGCTTGGTGTGATTCTTTGGGCATCTCTGCCCACCACCATCCCTTTGCCTTGTCTCTGTTTTCTGCCCTTGTGCGTCTCTAACACCGATTACCGCCTCTCCTCTGCAATCTGTCTCAGTGGCTCCAGAATGCCCATGTCCACAGTCACATCCAGGGGAAGCAGCACCCACCCCACTGGGTGGGGAGCAGGCAAGGAACCTGTGCCTTCTGCATGTGCCTGAGGCCCATCCATCCCTAAGGAGCGCCTGGCACCAGTTGGCCCCGCAGCCTGCAGCCATCAGCACGGCCCACCCTTTACAGACTGTGGTAGGTAGATGCCTTCCTGGGGCTCCAGATCAGACCTGAGAAGTGGTCCGGGAGCCCAGTGCTTGGACCTCTTGGATGATGCCAGTCAACCTGGATGATTCAAGGGGTTGAGGGGTTGGGAGTCAGCAATGTGGTGTGCACTGGGGTGGGAGAGGTTGCAGAGGAAAATCCCCACAGGCAGGAGGGGTGGGGCCTCAAGGCTCTGGGTGCACAGTGGTGCAGGAACTGCTAACCCCTGAATGTCCCAAATGCCTTCCAGTTCCCATGACGGGAATTTCACATTGTAGTCAAAAATTGAGAAAATTCAGACTGGCCAAATCCTCAGATTTTCTTATCACATCTTTACTTGAAAATATGGTAAGAGCACATAGTTAAAAAGTCAGAAAGATCTGCAGGTCCCCAGGGTGTAACAAATCTCTTCATTAGCGTGCCTCAGAGGCTGCCCATTCGTTGCCTGCTGGCTTCTTGGTTAACAATACTTTCAAATGAATTTGTATTTTACTCAACACAAAATAACTAGGTCGTTTTATACAAGAGGCCACGTGTGTGAGAAGCACACTGCAAACACCATGCCTAAGAATTATCGGATCTCAAACCTAATAGTATTGATGGAGCACGTGGGAGCCATGGGGAGATTTAGTGCGGGAGAAAGGACACAGTGCCTGGAGCATGGTAAGAAGATGTCTGGTGTCACAGATAAGGGAGAGCTAATAAGACGCAGAGATGAGCGTGGAGGCAGAGGATGCTCAAAGAAAACAGATGACAGAGGCAGGACAAATGGACGGTTCCGCCTCCAACCCCATCCCTGGAGGCTGACAAATTGGAAGTGCCACGTGGAATCCCTCCCTCTCCTGTTGCCCCTGGGGCCTCTGGGAAACCACCTGGGGGTGGGGGCAGCTGGTGCCAGGGCTGTGGCCAGTGGACGGGGAGCCTGGCCAGCCTCCTCTTCCCTCTACCCCTGCCTCTGTCCCCTTTGATCTCCTTATCTGGCAGCCTCTCCGCTGGGATCCTTTGGGAGCTGCCCATGTTAATGAGTTCTCCAGGCAGCAGGCCCACACCGCCTCCCGCTGGGCAGAACCCTTCACACTCGTGGGGCCTGTGTTTTGACAAGTGCGGGGCCAGCAGCTCCTGCTCCCCTGGCCCGCGCCAGCCTCTCCTTGCTGCCAACGTGTAAGGCTGGGAAATGAGGCCTTGGGGCCGCCCCACCAGAGCAGAGGTGAGAGTTCAAGCCTCGCCCGGGTGGGGGTCCCTCCTCCCCTCAGGCTCAGGCCCCAGGCTCCGCCTGCTCACCGGTGCAGGCCGCTTCCTCAGGCCAAGCCTGGGGCCAGTGTGCTGCGCCCCCACCCAGCCCCAGCCTCAGCGCCCTCATTTCCCGGCTGGCCCGCTGACACAGGAGTGCTAATGAAAGGCGCTATGCAAACACGCCCTCTGCAACCCCTAATCCCCGATCCTGCCAGGGCCCGGGGAGAAGGAAGCGCCACGGCTCCTACCACCAGCCTGCTTAGCATCAGCGGATGCCCCTAATTTCGGTGTCCCAGCCAGCCAGGACCTTCCGCCACACCCACCACCAGCACTTCCTGGGAGAGGTGGTCACTGACAACCTCTAGACAGCCTGGGCTTCCCCACTGGCATTTGATCAACATGGGGTAGAGTCCTTGTCCTGCCATACAGAACCTGTGTCCCTTGGGCATCTGCCACCCCCTGTGTCCTGGGGCCCTGGCTCTGCTGCACGGTGGAGCAAGGATCCCATCGTACTCCCTGGGACATGCACAGACGCTGCTGTCCTTGGAGTCTGCCACCGTGCTGGGATGCGGCTGCGTGACACAGCATCCTTGCCCCACTTGGCAGATGAGGAAATGCAGGCTCGGAGAGGACCTTGTCACACAGCTAGTGGGGCAGAGCTGGGCTCCGTCAGGCCATCAGGGCCAAGGCCTGTGAGCTACCTCCTTCTACCTCTCATCTCCCTTGGGGGATATGATGAGGAGGCCCCGACAGTGAGAGGCCCCAGGACCCTTGACCCCCCAGCAGTCCTCACCTCACATCTCACAGACCTGTGGGATGTAGAGAGAAAAAGATTTCCAGGCCCCACCCTGGACCTATTGCACCTGGAGCCCTGGAGGATGGGGCCTGAGGATTTGGGTACAAAAAACAAAATCACGCTGGGTTGTCGGCAGCCGCCTGTAATCCCAGCTGTCAGGATGATGAGGCAGGAGGACCAGTGTGAGTTCAAGGCCAGCCTGGTCCACATAATGAGTTCCAGAACAACCTGGGCTACACAGCAAGAGCCTGCCTCAAACAAACCAAAGGACCCCAGAATTATAAAGCAGTGCCCCCCAATCCAAGAGTAGAAAAGGCCCCAGGGAGGCCCCCACCCCCAGGGTCAGGGGTAGATGAGGCGGATGGATGAGGCAGGACATAGCAGACTCAGAGGACCCAGGACAGGAGGCCCCACCTTCCCCTGCCGGTGCCTCCCACCCCATGTGCCTCTCAGCAGATGCCCCAGGCTCCCGGGGAGCAGCCCCTCCACAGACATCACCCCTCTCCTCACACCTTCGGCTCTTGGAGCCACCGAGCTGGCAGGCCATATGGAATAGATTATTCTGGACCCGTGATAATCTGATTATCTGGTCATGGATCGGTTAGATGCTCTGCCAGTGGCAGTCACAGGCCTCAGAGGGTGACGGGAGGGAGTGGGTGGGAAGAGAGGAGGGAGATTTGGCAGATTCCTGGAAGGGCTCAGCTGATAATGCAGAGTAAGTAGGGGGCACCTCTCTCCTCAGGGGCGTCACGTTTATGCTCCCTCACTTCATCCAGGTAAGCAGGGGTGGGTCTGAGCCAGAGAGTGACAAATAGAGAAACTGGGGCATAAAGGGATTATGGAACTGAACTAGTCCAAGCAAATATTCAAATATGTAAATTCATGGAAATTTGTCATACATGCCTCGGTTTCCCCAACTGTAAAAGAAGCAGAGACTCTCAACTGCCTGCTGAGACATCCTGGGGGACTTGGAGGGAAGTCCAGGCCCAGGCCAGAGCATTGACGCCTGGTTTTTCAGTGTCTTGTCATCCATGGAGGCGGCCAGCAGAGGGCACTGCGCAGCCACCTAGGAGCTTTGAACCTGAGCAGGGCTTTTCTGTGGTGCTAGAGCCATAGTCCAGGTTCAGCCTGACCCTGTGGAGCCAGTGCGAGGCCCTGGGAACTGAGTGTGGCTGGCTTAAGAAGTGGACAGAGCCTGGCTCAGTGCCGGTGTGCTGGGCAGTGTGAACCATGTGCTCATCCGCCCACCGGCAAAAACAGGTATTTATGTGCGCAGAGGCAGAGCAAGAGTGGAACCCAGAGGGCCCAGCACAGCACCCACCGTACCCCACCCCACCCCCATAAATCCAGCCCAAAGTGCTGCTAAAGCAGAGAGAGGTCGGACTACAACCGGAACTCTAGGACTCTGCGCACCTGCCAACTCCCCGCTGAGGATCTGCCAGTGTACCTCAGCTGCCAACTTGGGATGTGCCCAGCCCACTCGGCTCCTCTTCTCACCCCACACAGCTCCAGAAAGGCCCGGGATGGGACTGGATCCAAGCAGGAGATGTGGGTTTCAGCTGCTCTTACCCCTCCCCCTGAGCCTCTTCTGCAGCAGGAGGCTCCAGGACAGCCTGGAGTCCCACACCAAGTCACTGGGGCGTGTTGGGCCCTCAGCCGGCTCCAAGTCCTCTGTCCCAAGGGTTCTGAATGCTCCCAGCACTGAGCCGGAATGCCTGGACACGACCTGGCAGAGATCCTTGGCCAGAGGCTCCTGGACAGGCTGCAGAACATCTAAGGAAGGGGGGATGGAGCTCAAACCCGGCAGATAATAAATACAAAGAAGGACCCCAGGGCATCAATACTATGCGCCCCAAAGCAAGGATATGATGGGCCAACCTTCTGTTCCTAAGGTTTATCTCCACAAGAAATCCCACTCCCAGCCACTGCCCTGGGACTGACCCGGGAAGAGTTCTTCACAAGATTATGCCCCAGCCAAGCCCTAGGAGCACACAGGGTGGCCAGGTGCCCGGATGAGGTGCCCCAAGTAGGTGAGCACAAGCTGCTGGCCTGAGGCTCAACCACCTGGGTTTGCCATAGCTGACCTGAGGCTCGGAATAGCCTCTGTGCGCACTTTGCCCAGCAGTTCACCTGACAGGAATCTGTCCTGATTGTTGTTGTTAGGTGCCAGACATGACTCATAGTCAGACCTCATAGGGTTTTCAATGGCTATTTCGGGATTATATCTCGGGAGAGGATTGCCACATCCTTCTCCCGTTTTTGCGGTGCTGGGAATAGAACCAAGGACCTCCAAGACTGCAGAGGAGCGCTCTACCAACTGAGCTAAATCCCAGCCCCCTGTCCTGGCTAGGAAAGAGTAAAGGTGCCAAAAATGTATACACAGCTTGGGATGAAAACTTTCCATTTTGCTATAAGTATTTTCCATTCTGTGCTGGCATTCATTTGATTAACACCATCTTTTGCGTGAATGTCATGCTAGACATTGCTAGGATTCGATTCAACTTCAAAAAGTAAGAAATAGATAACATCTCTTAACATGTATAGAAGGAGGAGGAGAGTCATCAGAGGGCAAGGGGGGTATGAACGTGAGCCATGTACAATGAAGTGCATGCATGGAAATGTCATAACTGGACCCATTAAGTTGTACATTAAAAATTACGAATTAAAAAGTTAAGAAATAAATGTGTAGACCTTTTTTGGTGTGTGCATGTGTGTGTGTTTACACATACATGCCAGAAGCTTCAAATAACAGAAAACCCTGTAACCAAGTGTCAGGCTGTCTGTCCGTGGTTGTGTGTCCACACTGGAGTGGGAGGAGCCGCCCAGGAGGAAAGCACCTGGTGTTAGGACTCAGCGGTAAGGCCACAGTGCTTCCCTCTGGGGGGATGGAACCAGGGACATAATAAATTCCCTTTCTTGGATCGTCTGCCTTTTCTTACTTTTCTATACTGAGCACCTATTGGTTTGGCAACAGAACAGTAAGGAAGGAGGGAGGGAGGGGAGGACACTTTGCAGCCTCCTCCCCAGACTGTTCTCACCCCAAGAGGTGGGGCCCAAGCTCATGGGGGCCTGCAGGTAAGGTCTGGGAGTGCAGCCCCCGGGGGGCACCCTGCTCTCCCGTTCCTCCTTCCCAAGGACCTCTGGACCTCAGAGGACCCCCTCTCCTGCAGGGCAGCAGGCCGGCCTGGCAGTTGGTGAACATAGGCTCTCTGTCTGCTAGGAGGAGATGTTCACAGATGGGGTGCTGAACCTCAGCTGGGGGCTGGAGCCCCCAGCCCCCTGCAGCGCAGGTGCCCTAGGGCCTTGGGTTAGAGGAATCTGAGAGGGGCCCCGGGAGTCCTGTGACCCCAGCCCTTCCCTGCCTCCCCAGCCAGCGTGGCCTCCTTTCCCTTCTCCTCTGGGCTCCTGGGCTCCCACCCTGCAGCCCACGCCCCCATGTAAGCACCCCTTCTTCCCCTTCCGACTCCTCCTTCCTCAGAATCCCGAGGCTCTGATGGCCTCCTCAGGGATCCAGGCGCCCCACACCACAGGCCTCCCCACCCAACTCCCACCTTCTTGTCCACACCATCTCTAGCCTCTCCCTGCTCCTGTCGCCAACTTGGGGCTCAGGGACCCCCTCCCCTGGGCATTGCCCAGTTAGCCCTGGGCTTGCACACTTGGCCTCAACCCTCTCCTCGGCCAGAACCCCTCCAACATGGAGAAAAGCCACCATTTCAGGCACCCTGGGACACACCCTGACCCCCCAGGCAGGGAGAGTTCTCTGATCTCCAGGGCCCCCAGCATCACACCAGGTCACCCCTGGCCTCAGAGCAGACCTGTCTCCCCCCCCCGCCCCCCAGGCCACACGTGCTCCCCAGAGCCTCAGCTCCAGCTCTGACGCAATGAATGGCCTGCGGCCTGAAGTCAGAGACCACGGGTTGGAGTCTGGCTCGGGGGCCTTAGGCAGGGATGGGAGCCTCCAGAGTCAACTCATGTGAGCAGGGTCGGACCCGTGGGCTGACATCCCGCGGCCTCCTGGGCACAGCCCCTGGTGCGGCTCTGCACGGATGCACTCACAGGACAGGCGGGGCAGAGGCCTCGCCATCGAAAGCCCCAGACCCACAGGCTGCTCTGTGACCGCGTCCTGGTGGCTGTCAGTCTCTGTGCCTCCCGATGACACTGCTGGCCCTCTGCCAGATAGGGCCTTGTCATCGGGATGCCCTGGCTGGGCCCCATGTCACGGACCAGCCCCTGGAGGCAGGAGAGGCTAATCTAGGGTCCTGCTCCAGAACCCCCGCACACGTGCCATCCATCCCTGGCCTAGGGACCTGGGCCCTGCCTCTACCCAGCCTCCATCTCCTCCCCAAAGTACTTTCTGGGGCGTCTGGGGGACGGCCCCGCCAGGCTGTTTTGGAGGCCCCTGCACACGCTGGTTCCCAAGTCAACACCTTCTGGCTCTAGGGAGGCGGCCTTAGTGTCAACAGGCCGGAGGTGTGAAGTCGGCCCCCGAGGCCTGGTTGGCCCTGGTAATGAGAATTCCACCCGGCCACTGCCCATCCCAGCCTTCCCTCCACCATTCCCACAGTGAGCCACGCAGGGCCTGGGAGACACCGGCAAGGAAGGCAGAGGCTCGGCCTTCCCGCAGTCTCAGTGACCTGGACCTGCTCCCCGGCCTGTGCCGCCCGCCCAGGGAGAAGCCGGTGGTGACCCCTGGCCGCAGGCTGTGGGCAGCCAGGAGGCTGTGGGGGCTGAGGTGAGCAAGAGGTGAGCCTGGGCTTGCCAGCCAAGGGCAGCAGGGCCAGGGACACAGCTCCTGCGCCCCCCACAGGGTCAGGGAGAATGAGCACCTGGGGCAACTGGGGGCAAAGACCCAGTTGGGTGGGGTGGTGGATGGAGGCCTCTGCCTCCCTGCCTGGCAGGGGCACTGCCGCGGGCACACACAGGGCCACACGGGCAAGCCCAGCCAAAGGTGCCAGCGCCAGGTGGCTCCTGCCTGAAAGCTGCCCACTGAGCCCCGAGCTCCAGGCCCAGGGAGAGCGGGGCTGGGGTGCTCGGGCAGCCAGCACCCAGGAGGACTTCCTCTGCCCTGGCACCACCCAGGTCCTCTGCATGGTTCTGGGCCTTAGCTCTGGAAGCACTCTGGGTCACCTGGGCCAAGCCCCCAAGCAGCCATCGGCTCCAGCTCCTGCAGGCGCGAACACGGAGTCTCCTGGCCTGCCTTGGTCACCTCCAGGAACCCGGCATTCCCTCCTTCACGACACAGCCTATCGGAGCCCAGGAGGGTCTCGGACTCCCTGGAGTGTCCCCTAGCTCTGGGCCTCTGGAGACAATTGTCCTGTCCTGGAAGCCACTTCTCTCTAGACTACGTACCTCCAGGTGTGCCAGCTCTGTCTCTTGTTTTCCAGTTTCATGTCTAACCGTGCATCTTTTGGAATTCTTTATGGGTTGTGAATTCATTTAACTAATGTGTCACCAGCTCACTTGGCCCCATTCGCTGACAAAGAAAAGCCAGTTTTCTCCCAGAAGACCCAACTGATGACGCCTACTAACATCTCACCGGCCATTCCATCTGCAAGGGAGGCTGGGAAATTTAGGTTTTGAGCAGGGCATACCACAATAACACAGGTCCTGTTATTAAGGAAGAAAAAGTCAATAAAGGTTGCAACAGCTGCAGTGGGAACAACGAGCAAGGGTGGCCACAGTCATGAAATCCACACAGGTTTGGCTGACCGCATTTCCCTAACCTGCCCGCCAGCTCCTCCATCAGAGAAAGGAGGTGAACCTGATGTTACCCGGATGCTGAGGCCCAAAATTTGGCCTCTTTTCCAACTGCCCATAGAGATGGTCCCTCCCTTTAGGGAAGGACCTGCAGGGAAGGATCCCACCAGGCAGGTTAGACACGTGGCTCACACCCATCTGCAGGAGGAACATGAGGGCCCTGGGCTGCAGGGCCCCCATCCCCCAGGTGCACTAGTTCTGAGCCTCCATTTCTAGCCTTCGCTGGGCTGGTGGCCACACCAGCTGCAGGCACCTGAGTCCTCCCGCTGCCACAGGGCAGGAGCCGGAGGGCCCAGCTGAGGATGGCCCAGGCTGGAGATGAAGGAGGGGCAGCCTGGGGTGCTGAGGCCTGGGGCTGAAAGAGTCCCCAAGAAGAGCTGAATGGCTTTCCTTCTGCCTGGCCAGCACCCAAGATCTCAACCCCCTTACAATCCAAACTACTCCTGTCCTGCCTTCATTATGCTTGAGCTTGTCAGCTCTGTGCGAAAGGCTGGCACCTGCTCTCTTACTTCACCTCAACAATTATGCTGAGATCAGAGTCCTCACTTTACAGAAGGGAAAACTAAGGTTGACTAAGTTGCTTAAATCCTGGTCAAGAGCAGCTAGGCCTCTATCCTGGTCCTGTCCACAGCCCGTCCCTGACAGCTGCCCTGCACCCCCTCCCTGTGGCAAGCCGAGGCTCAGAGGGGGATTGGCTTTGGTGTCCCTCCTGGTGAATGAGGCTGGCAGTGTCCCTGTACTTCAAGAGCCTGGCTGAGGAGCCCAGAAAAGAGCCAGAGGCTGCAGCAAACTAGGGTCCCATCTTCCAGAACTTACTCTCTGAAATCCCGGTGGGCTCTGGGGCTAGCCCAAACCAGGCAGAAGCAGGCCTGGCTAGCCCAGCGAGGAACAGGAAGTATGTACCATGTGTAGGGCTCTATAAGGGTTGTAGATTCACATTCCTCACCAGATCCCTTCCTGGGAAATGCCTTTAGGTTGTCTTTACATGTGGGATGGGGGAGAAATGATTCTAGACATTTGGAACCTTCCTAAAGATCACGAAGCTATTCCACCACTGCATATTTAGATGTTCGTGCGCAAGGCAGCACTGTTTGGCACAAACTAAAAACACCCTAAAGAGGCACCAGTTAAGGGACACACATATAGCACAACAGGGTAGCTGTGATTGCTGATGGTTAACTGTATATTTTTGAGTAACTAAAAGGATTTTGAATGTTCCCAACACAGACAAATGATAAATGTTTGAGGTGATAGATATGCCAATTACCCCAATAAAGATCATTACACATTGTGTAGTGTACTGAAATATCATACTCTTAAGAAAGAGCCCACTGCATGGGAGAAAATTTTTGCATCCTACACATCCGACAGAGGACTAATTTCTAGAATTTATGAAGAACTCAAGAAAGCAAATCCCAAGACAACAAATAACCCAACTCACAAGTGCGCAAAGGAAATGAACACACAGTTCTCAAATGAAGAAATTCATGAGGTTAAGAAGCACATGAACATTTGTTCAATACCCCTAGCCATTAGGGAAATGCAAATCAAAACAACTCTGAGATTCCACCTTACTCCAGTAAGAATGGCCAAGATCAACAAAATAAATAATAACAAATGCTGGTGAGGTTGTGGAGAAAAACGAACCCTCTTACACTGCTGGTGGGACTGTAAATTGGTCAAACCACTTTGGAAATCAATATGGAGATACTTCAGAAAACTAAAAATAGAACTGCCATACAACCCACTATACCACTAACTGGGAATATACCCAAAGGGAGACGAGTCATTATACCACAGAGACATTTGCATCTCCATATTCAATGCAGCACTTTTCACAATTTCAAGGATATGGAACCAACCAAGATGTCCATCAACAGAAGAATGGATAAAAAAAAAAAATATGGTACATATACACAATGGACTATTACTCAGCAATAAAAAATGAAATAATATCATTTGCAACAAAATGGAACTGGAGAATATCATCTTAAGTGAATGAACACAAGCTCAAAAGAGAAATACCATATGTTCTCACTCATATGTGGGAGCTGAATCTTACTTAAAGGAAGAAAAAATCCTACACATAAGTCGATATGTAAAAATACACAGTTAAACTTAGCAAAGAAGGGATAATATAAAGAATAGAAAGAAGGAGGGAGGAAACTAGCATGGGGAAGCAAAGATTGTGGAAGGTGGGATGGGGAGAAGAATCAATGTACAGGGATAAGGGGGGAGAAGATAATCTCAATGTGAACAATGCAACTTCATCAGCACATGGGGAAAATAGGGGAACATAACCCAAATATGCATATGAGTTTGACCACAAATTAGTAAAAAGTTTCCATAAACCTCATAAGTTGATAAAAGTGTAACCAAAAAGTGATGTAATAGTTGCATAATGGAAAAAGCAAATGTTGTATTACTCTATACCCCACCAACATTTACCAATAAAAGTGGAAAAAAAAAGAAATATCATACTCTATCCATAAATATGTATGATTTTTATGGGCCTATTAAAAAAATTAAAAGCCAGCCAAGCGTTGTGGCCCACATCTATAATCCCAGCAACTAAAGAAGCAGAGGCAGGCAGATTGCAAATTTAAGGCCAGAAGCAGCCTGCGTTACTTAGTGAGTCCCTATCTCAAAAGTAAAAAATGGGCTAGGAGTGCAGCTCAGTGGTAGAGTGCTTGCAAAAGTGTGTGTGAGGCCCTGGGCTCAACCCCTCAGTATGATAAATAAACAAACAAACAAGTAAATAAATGCCATATCTATGAAACCCAATGGATTTTGTTCATAATTGTCAAGTGCATGTATGTAAGTTCCTTGATAGACAATATGTCAAGAACTTTATAGTGTTGTGTGTTCTTGGACGAATATATGATGTACTTACACTACATTTGCCCTTGTTTCAACCTAGAAAGTCTTAGAGTAAATGTTTTCTATGTCCCTGCTTCCCTCGTTGTTGTTGTTGTTGTTGTTAGGTGCTGTCGAGTCGGTATCCGACTCATAGTGACCCTCATAGGGTTTTCAATGGCAGACTGTTTTGGGATTGCCTTGGGAGTGGATTGCCAGGTCCTTCTCCCATTTTTGCGGTGCTGGGAATTGAACTCGGGACCTCAGAGACTGCAGCACAGCGCTGTACCAACTGAGTTAAATCCCAGCTCCAAAAGTGTTGCCCAGGCTGTCCTCGAACTCGTGATCCTCCTGCCTCATCCTCCACAGCAAGTTGATTATCGGTGTGCACCACCATGACCGGCCTGCTTCCCTTAGGAACTACTATTTTTAAAATACTGGCTTAAACCCTTTCCGGTCATTATATTATTCCATTTTCCACTGCTGTTTTCATAGCACAATAACCAAAGCTGTGTAATTTGTAAAGAAAGGTTTATTTAAGCCAAGTATACACACCTACAACCCAGCCCTTTGGAGGCTGAGGCAGGAGGATCGATGTGAATTCAAGGCCAGCCTGGTCTACATAGTGAGTTCCCAGCCGGCCTGCACTACAGAGTGAGACTCTATCTCAACCCCCGTGTCCCACAAAGAAAAGTCTATTTATTTATTTTTTTTAATTAGAAATTTTTAATGTACATCATAATGTGATTCATTTTGACATGCTTTTCATTGTGACAATTTTCATATATGCAATTTGATAAACACTATTCATATAGATTACCCCTTACCTTCCCCATGCTTCCCCCCCCCCCTTCCCATCTAAGAAGAAAAGTCTATTTAGAGTTCACAGTGCTAGAGGTCCAAGAGCATGGCACCAGTTTCTTGGCTCCAATAAGGTCCTCACAGTGGACAGCATCACACTGGCAAAAGCACATGCAGAAGAGAGATCATATCACAAGACAGGAAGCCAGAGACCTGGGAAACAGCCAGGCTCATTCTTCTCTCATTTGCTTTTCTTTTTGTTGTTGTTGTTTGTTTTTGTTTTCAGTCTTGCTCTTTCGGAGAGGGTATCTTTTTATATTTTATTTATTTTTTTCCAGGGCTGGGGATGGAAATTCAGAGACTTACACATGCTAGACAAGTGCTCTACCAAACAGCCACATCCCCAGGCCTTGTCTTGCTCTTCTTATAACTCACTCTGGCAGGAACTAACCAGGCCCCTAAGAGAACTATATTAATCCCTTCCAAGGCCACACCCCTAATAATTTAGCCACCTCCCACCAGGACTTATCGTTTATTTTCTTTTTTTTTTTTTCTAAAGACAAGGTCTTGCTATGTAGCTCAGGCTGGCCTGGAACTTGCTGTGTAAGCCAGGCTGGCCTAGAATTTGGGATCCTCCCACATCACCTTCCTGAGTGCTGGGATTACAGGCATATGCCACAAAACCTGGCTAGGCCCCACCTCTTAAAGGTCCCATCACCTTTTAATATTGTCACACTAAGGACCAAAGTTCCAACTCAGAAACCCTTGGGGCATATGCACAAACCAAATCCAAGCCATACCGGTCATGAAATGCTACAGAACTGACTGCTTCTTTAACCCAAAAAGCCTGTTGGAATTTATTTTTTTCAGTGCTGGAGGGTTTAATTAGGCAAGTGCTCTACCACTGAGATGTATCTCCAACCCCATATTTATTTTTCTATTTGGGGACAGGGTCTCACTAAGTTATGCAGGCTGCCTCTGGCCTCAACCTTGTGATCCTCCTGCCTTAACTTCCCAAATCACTGGAATTACAGACATGTGCCACAGCTCCCAGCTTGAAATGGATTCCATTTCCATCGTTGATGTTATGAACAAATTAAAAATTTCTTGTCTTTATTCATGACAGCTAGAATAAACCAAACAACAGATGACTAGACTAATTTTTTCTTTTTTGCACTGGAGATTGAACCTAGGACCTTCTACCTGCTAAGCACCCACCCTACCACTAAGAAATGTCCCTTGTTGTTGTTGTTGTTGTTAGGTGCCGTTGAGTCGGTATCTGACTCATAGCCACCCTCATAGGGTTTTCAATGGCTGACTACTTCGGGATTGCCTTGGGAGTGGATTGCCAGGCCCTTCTCCCATTTTTGTGGTGCTGGGAATTGAACTCGGGACCTCAGAGACTGCAGCGCAGTGCTCTACCCACTGAGCCAAATCCCAGCCCAGAAATGTCCCTAGCTTCCAGTTATTCAACATTAGTTAGTGCTTCACCATAATGCAGAACGGTGACCTAAGCATGTTCTCACCAATATAATTTAAAAATAAATTCTGAGAGGGAAAAAGTGATGTAATTTTGTCATTGAAGGTTTATCTGTATGTCCTGCTATTTTACTTTTTCCCCCAAGTTAAAACTATTTAAATGGATGAAAATTTAAAATCACTTATGACCAGGGTTTTATTTTTTATGTAATCCATACTTTAAATATGCACCCATTATTTATACCTAGGCAACACGTCATATGTCTGCAATCCCAGCAACTTGGGAGGCTGAGGCAGGAGGATCACAAGTTTGAGGCCAGAAGCAGCCTGTATAACTTAGCAAGACCCTGTCTCAAGATGAAAAATGAAAAATGGGCTGGGAGTACAGCCCAGTGGTAGTGTACTTGCAAAGTATGCATAAGGGCCTGGGTTCAACCCCTAGTAACCCCCACTCCACACACACACACAAAAGGAGTTGGCCAAATATGTCCTGCCTGCAGCCATAGCCCTAAGGCATCCAATCCCATCAGATCCTGGAAGCTAAGCAGGGTTAGGCCTGGTAACTACTTGGGTGGGAGACCTCCAGGGAACATCAGGTGCTGTAGGCTGGGAGACGGACCCGGCAACTCACTCCCAAAAATCAATCCACCATTGAAAACCCTATGAACAGCAGAGAAGCACTGACAATAGTGTTTCGCCTATTGTACATAGGGTCTCTATGAGTCGGATAACAACTCAATGGCACCTAACAACAACAACAAATATGTCCTAACATAGAATGCTCGATAACACATGCTGTTTAATGGGAAAACAAACAAACAAACAAAAGCACATTATAGGCTGATATATACAGAATACAATGTGCGTCATGTAACTGTATAAGGACTTTCTGTTGCTATAACTAAATACCGCAGACTGGATACTTTATAAAGAAAGGAAATTTATGTCTTATAGTTCTGGAGGCTTGGAAGTCCAAGAGCTTGGTGCCAGCATCTGGTGAGGGCCACATCATAACATGTCAGGGCTATTCCACAGTGAGACAAAGCAAGGGTGTTAGAGAGAGCTAGCTTTCATATCAAAGCCATTCCCCTGCTAACTCCTTAATCAGAATGAGAGAATCCATTCATCAGCAGCGCCCTCACGACCCAATCACCTTCTAGAGGTTCCATCTCTCAACATGACTACACTGGGACCAAGTTTCCAATACAGGCATTCCAGGGGAAAAACCTCAACCACAGTAAGTATGGCATGCTTCCTAAGGATACATATATTTATGTGAACTCTCTGACAGGACCAGAAGGATCCCCCAACCACTGCTGCCACCTTTGGGGACTTACAGAGGATAGCAGGGGACTTCCAGCCTTACTTTTCAGGTTTCCATTTCTCACAGTGAAATATGTGTTATACAATTGGTGTAACAGAAAACTAATCTTTAAAAAATAGCCACAAAAGAATTTATAAGTTCATTTGCTGGTGCCAGTCAATCTATTCTTTTTTTTTTTTTTTTTGCGGTACTGGGGGTTGAACCCAGGGCCTTGTGCTTGCATGCTTTGCAAGTGCTGGACCACCAAGCTGCACCCCCAGCCCATTTTTTTACTTTTGGAGACAAGGTCTCGCTAAATTACACAGATTGCCTCTGGTCTCCAACTTGCCTCCGCCTCCCGGGCCTCTGGGATTACAGGCGTGTGCCACTGCGCCAGAGTTGTCAATCTATTCTTGAACACTGTTGTCCTATTGACCTTTAGTTATTGATTACTGATATTTTAAATTAGTCACCCTACAGCTCAGAAGTCCCTATGGCTCCTCATGCCTTGGGAATGAACCCAACCCCTTAGCCTGGTCCCGGGCAGGGTGTGCCCAGGCCGTCCACACCACCGCCCTAGCAGGGAGGGAGCGTCCTCAGTGCCAGGCCTTTGCTGATGCAGCTGCCTTCTGGAATGCTCCCCAGCTCAAATCCTGCTCATGGTTCAAGTCCCAGCAGCTACCTCTCCCCACTCTGGCCAAAACCCGCCTTTCCCTTACCCTCGATTTGGCTCTTAGCATCCAGGTTCAGCCCTTTCCCGGGAGTTCACACAGGACACCACCATCTTTACACTGTAACCATTGCAAAGGAGAAAGTTTATTGTGTGAATTTCATGATCTGAATTATTTCCCCCAGCAGCCCTGTGAGTAGATAGCATAATTACTGTACCTGTTTTACTGAGCAGAAGGCCAAGCTCAGGCAAGTTAATGGCCATGCCCAAGGACAGCCAGCTAGTTAATGATGGAGCTACTGGCTAAATTATGGCCTATCCACGTGTCTTCCCACAAAACTCAAATCTCATGACTGCAGAGACAGTGACTCCATCCATCCTGCTGTGCCTGACATTTACCAGGTGCTAAATAAATATGAATTCAATGAATAATGCCCCTAAGTGCCTTGAAATGTTAGTACATCCTTTACAAAGTGACAGTAGCAAACGTTTAGCCCACTTCCAAGCACTTCCTCCCCACTCCCCAATACTGGGGGGCCAGGGGCTGGCCCAGGGCCTCCAGCATGCTAGATAGGTGCACTATCACCAGGCTGCACCTCCAGCCCCCTTTTAATTTTTGATTTTGAGACAGGGTCTTGCTAAATTGCAGAGGCTGCCTCTGGCCCCGAACTCGTGATCCTCCTGCCTCCACCTCCTGGGTGGCTGGGATCACAGGCTGCGCCAGGGGCTTATCCATACAGGATCATTCATTCCACTGAGGACCAGCAGCCACCCCAGGCAGCAGGTATTTGGAATGAGAAGGAAATCTGAGGCTCAGCAGAGTTAAGAGGCTTGCCCAAGGTCACACAAGCCAGAAGGAGGCCCCCTGGGGGACCACATCGCCCATTCGCATCTCCTACTGCATCCCATTCTCTCCCAGGCAGCTCAGCTCCATTTCTTGGGGTCTGAAACAGACTGTCAGCAGCAAGATGACTTTTTCAG
>VMDO01023279.1:0-31906 GCA_007922755.1 Pedetes capensis | reverse complement strand
TTTTTGTAGTACTAATGGGTTGAACCCAGGGCTTTGCACACACTTTGCAAGTGCTCTACCACTGAGGTGCAACTGGATAGTTTTTTAAAAAATTTATCTTGATGCAAGATCTTGTTATTTATGCAGGCTAGCTCTGGCCTCTACCTCTCATTTGCTATGATTACAGGATTGGGCCACAGTACCCGTAGTTTTGGTTCATTTTTATGTTTTTTATGTTTATGAATTGATCTATATTGCTGTCAACATCAATAATAAATTTATCTAATTATTACTGAAACATTTATTTTATAATAGGTTATGTGTCCATTTCTCTATTAACGAACATTTGAAGTGTTTCTAGATGCTCAGTTTTATATGTGTTGTGATAAGTATTTTTTATCTTTTTCTTTTAATATGCACATGAAAGTATGTTTATGTGATATATGTTAAAAACTGGAATTGTTGTACCATGCAAAATGAGAATCTTGTCTTTTATAAGATATCATAAATTATTAGGTGGCTGAACCAGTTTACAACAGGATAGACCAACTTATAATGCTATTTATAAGAATGCCAGTCATGCAACTGTACTGGGTTACTTATATGCATTTTAATTTTTGACCACAATGTATAAAACATTTTATTTTGATTTAGTTTGGTTTTATATATTTTTAACAGCTGAGCATGCTGAGCTTCTGCTCTTTTCTATAGGATATCTTTGGTTTTTTCTTCCCTGTCAGTTATGTAGATTTATAGCTTATGACAAGATATAATTGATGTTATCTATCTATCTCTCTATATATACTTTTCTCCTGAGATATTTTGGGTTGCACCATTTGGTCTCAGTTAAACATATCATGTTTCTGATTTCTATTTAAAGGAATGTGAGTGGGCATTATATGTGCTACTTCCAGGACAGGTCCATAAAAATCTTTTGATGTGCTTTCTCTCTCTTATTCTTAGTGCTTTCCCCTTCTGAGGAGTCATTTTAAATGGTTTTTCCTTCTGAAGATTGGCCTGGTGACCCAAGAACAAATCTGGAAAAGGGAGTTGACATTTCTTTCTTGGTTGATTACATGAAACAAATACTTTTCCCAGTTTCTATAACTCCTTATGCTCATCTCCAACATGCACAGACATATACTCTCCTATGCACACACACAAGTGCACACCTTCCTGCAACTGATTGAGATGACTCTACTTGAACTGTACCAGATGAGATACATAACTAATACATTATATTTTTAATATTAGTTGATATCTGATACCATTACCCATGTGTCATTTCTCCTAATTCATACATGGTGTAATATAATCATATTTCACTGTATTAATTTCATATATCACTTCAGGTAATTTCTTTGATTAAAAAGTGAATTTTAAAATAAATTAATTCATCATGTTTTTAGGGCATAGCTTGCTTTTATATCTTGCTAAAGAATTAATTCTGTTGAAATAATAAATGCATTGTTTTATGTTTATTTCCTAAGGCTTTAATGCTTTTTTACTTCCTTTTCTACTGGAGACTTTAAAATGCTTTGCAAATATGAGAAGCATCATTTTCATGCAGATAAAAATTGTCAGAATCCAATTTTCAACAAAATGAGGTGTGTTTACTGATATTATATTAGACATATATCACTGTATAGTTTCCTCTAATATATCAAACTTGCATTACTCTGTAGGTCATTTTCTAACACTCTCTCCTACACTGATATCACGCTGTCTACCTGTCCTTGCTTCATTTGTTGACATTGTTAGGTGCCATCAATTCATGTCTGTCTCTTAGTGACCCTTTGTGCAACAGGATGAAACACTCCCTAATTCTGTGCCAGGCACAGGATATTACTTATGTTTAAGCCCATTGTTGCAGACACTGTGTCAATCCATCCAGTTGAGGGTTTCTCTTTTTATCGTTGACCTGCCACTCTGCCAAACATGATGTCCTTCTCCAGGGATTGTTCCTTCCTGACAACCTGCCCAAAATAAATAAAACTCTAGTCATCCTTCCTTCCAAGGAACACTGTGGTTGCACTTCTTCTAGGACAGATCTCTTGATTCTTTGGCAGTTTGTGATATATTCAATATTCATCTCCAGCACCATAAATTAAAAGCATCAATTCTTCTCCTGTCTCCCTTATTCAATGTGGAGGTTTCAGAACCATATAATGCAACTGAAAATACCATGGCATGAATCAGTCACACATTTGTCTCCAATGTGACATCTTTAGTCTTTAATACCTTAAAGAGGTCATTTGTAACAGCTTTTCCCAATGCAATGCATCTTGTGATTTCTTGACAACTGCTTCCATGGGTGTTGATTATAGAACCAAGTAAATCAAAATCATGGAATCTTCTCTCTATTTATCATGAAGTTTCATGCTGACCCATTTGTAAGGATTTTTGTTTTGTTGATTTTGAGTCACAATCCATACTGAAGGCTATGTTCTTTTATCTTCATTAGTAAATGTTTCAAATCTTCACTTTCAGCAAGCAAAGTCATGTTATCTGCATAATGCAGGTTGTTTGTTTCCATGCCATATTCTACTTCATAAAGTCCAACTTCTCAAATTATTTGCAAAGCATATGTTGGGATTGATGGAAGGAAAGGAGATTTGGGTCCCTCTGCATTGTGAAGTGGGGAAGAATGGGGTGCACCAACACTTGCACCCTGAGAGAGACTGAAGCTGAGAAACAGAGAGTCATACTCAGGATTAGCAACATGAAGGTCTATTTACAAGGATAGGGAAGGGATAGGAGATTAGGATAGGGAGAATAGATGGGAGGAGGAAGGTGGTCAGCTGTGATCCCTGCCCATGGAGCAGGGCCGCCCCAGTGTTGTTCCTCATCCAGTCCACAGTCTTCGTCACTTTGGAGGCCCTGAGCTTGATTCTAGAAAGCTTGCCTGTCGGAGTCTTTCCACTGGAAGCACTCAGTAGGTTGATGGAGGATGCAGCAAAAAAGAAGAGGTCTGGTGGATACAGCCAGCTAATATTTATCTGACATCAGCAATGATGTCCCTGGGTCCATACTGTCTTCTGAATCTGGCTTTGGTTTTTGGCTGCTCCCTGTCTATATACTGCTCCAGTCATTTTTGAATGATCTTTAGCAAAGATTTTGATTGTGTGTGATAGTGATGATATCATTCAATAGTTTCCGAATTCAAGTGGATCCTCTTTCTTGAATTAGGCACAAATTGAATTTCTTCCAGTCTATTGGCCAAGTAGCTGTTTTCTTTGGAATTTTTGTTAGCAGCTGTTGAGTAGTGTCCAATTCATAATGACCCTCATAGGTCTTTCAATGGCTGATTGTTTTAGGATTGTTTTCATGAGTGGACTATCACATCCTTCTCCCATTTCTTCAGTGCTGGGGATTGAACCCTGATTCTCAGACCATGCACTCTACCAACTGAACTAAAGCCCAGCCCATCTTTGCTTCATAGAGTTTACATGCTGATAGGCCAATTTTTCTTACACAGCTCCATTTCCTTAGATGTATCTCACTTTATTTTAGTCCTTGTTTTCATATAAATTTTATAATCAGTTTGATTTTAAAAAATATATTTTGACTGTAATTTAGAATTCCAATGAATCTGAAGACCCTGTGACAAGATTAAAATTTTTAATAGGGCATGGGTTTGAAGTTCATGGTAGAGCTCTTGGAAAGCATATGTGAGTCCTTGTGTTCACTTCCTCAGTACCACAAAAAAATGGTTGGTTGTTGGTAGATGCTGTGGAGTCAAATCCAACTCATAGTGACCCTATGTACAACAGTTGAAACTATCACACACTGTCCCCATGTCTAGTACTACTGTCAGTGCTTCTCTACCATTCAGAGGGTTTTCAATGGCTGATTGTTTCTTGGCAGTGGGTTGCTGGGTCCTTCTCCCAGACAAAAAAATTACCATACTTAATCAGTAAGTCAGAACACTAGAAATTAACAAATTAGAATTTTACTAGGTCAATAGCACACATTTGTTTCACTGAATATACTTTTAACTGGATAACAGCAATATCAACCTAGTTTAAAATTTTCAGGTTTTCTAAAACTCCTAAGAGAATCTTTACATACATTGCATACAAATTACAATGTCTTAATACATGAATTTATTAAACATTCTTCATTTATTCCTTTGGGTAAGTAGCGGGAATGACATGGCTATGCTATAAAACATAAATCGGTTCAGTTTTGATAAATCATACCACATAGATTTTTTAAGTATCTCTGTATAAACAAATAAACTTAAATAAGGGAGGAAAATAAATAAATAGCACAAAGATGGAAAAATGGAGGAAAAAAATACTTTTCACAAATAACAAAGTCTACATAAGAATTGCAGAAAATGTAAAATAATCTTATAGAATATTAAAATGATTAAGAACATTTGGCAACTACACTGTATACAAAATAATGAGTGTTAATTTTATTTTATAAATTTTAAAGACACAGATACATATTATTTCTCAAAAGATATTATAGAGATTACTCAATGTCTTCCAAAATCTTACTGAACAATATAATATAAATGAAGTTACACACACATCACCATTCAAAATCGTGTGCCATCTACAAATATTAACATGAAAACTCTAATCCATAGAAAGTAGGTTTTTATTTGATTTATACTGATAAGAATATGGTGATTGAAATAGTACTCAAAATCCTCGTGGAATATCATTTATGTGCTTTATAATCACAATAAATATAAATCTATATGAACTCACAAACTTCTAAAATAATAAACATGTCTTGGAGGTTTCTTTGGCTGTAAACACAGCAGTCATATAAGAAACAAAAGCATTTCATACTGGTAAGCAAAGCTGGAATCGAGAGTGAGCATCCTCCCTTAGAATCCAAATGGAAGTTCTATCTGGAATTTTTAAGTGCCTTTCAAAATATTTTATTGGTTTATTGTATTGCTAATTTTATTCCATTTTTAGTTTATTGAGACATATTAACTATTTCTTTTATATTCTATATCCATGTTTCCAGTATTTAGAATCCAGGAGAGTAAATTATTTTCATTTTTTATTTCTACAGTGTCTTGTTCATCCAAAAAGTTTTTTACTGACAATTAGTAATTGACTAAATATTATTTTCTGAAATGCTTACTAACCTTGGTAGAATATGCCTTCACTAAAGAAATATTATATTTTTTTCTAGGTGTCAGCATCACTAACAAGCTTTTAATAATTTCTCAATATGTGATTTCTTTGATCATCCAAAAAAAAATGGAAGTTCAAACCTGAAGAAAATTTAAAGTTAGGGTTATTTGTGTTATTCACATTTTTATTAGCTTATTATTATTAATAGTAATTTTTATTGGTCAAGAAAGAGGCAGACATTTTTATTCAAAGTCTCCTTTCCTATCCAGGTGAATTGAGCTCTAGTCCACATTTTATTACCCCCAAGAATGCAAGTTTTCTGTATCTCACATTTTTTTCCACCTCCCCTAAATGGGCTGAAAGCCGTGTTTTTTTTCACTGTCACAAAACCCTATACTGTTCTAGATTCCATGTTTGTTTACTATTCTACTCTGGTATCAGTTGCCTGTTACTCTTATCTATTTGGGCCAGAAAGCATTTGGAGTTTTCCTCACAGTATTTTAAGATCCACTTTGCATAGAAATTTATTTCTATCAATATTTATAATATAAATGATATGATATAGCAAGAGGATTTTAAAATTCCCTCAACCACTATGGTTCTGAAAATGGAAGCTTAAAGAAATATGTTGACAAATCTTGAATATACATTGTTCTTGCTGTTGTTGTTGTTAGGTGCCATCGAGTCAAGTCCTACTCATAGCGACCGCATGTACAGCAGATCAAAACACTTGCCAATTCTGTGCCAGGCAAACAATCTTATTTATGTTTAAGCCCATTGTTGCAGAAACTGTGTCAATCCATCTGGTAGAGGGTTTTCCTCTTTTGCTTTGACCTGCCACTCTTCCAAACATGATGTCCTTCTCCAGGGATTGTTCTCTCCTGACTACATGTCCGAAATATGTAAGATGCAGTTTGGCCATTCTTGCTTCCAAGGAGCACTCTGGTTGTACTTCCTCTAGGACAGATTTGTTGGTTCTTTTGGCAGTCCACGGTATATTCAATAGACGTCTCCAGCACCACAATTCAAAAGCATCAATTCTTTTTCTGTCTCTCTTGCTCAATGTCCAGCTTTCACAACCATATGATGCCACTGAAAATACCATGGCATGAGTCAGATGTAACTTCGTCTTCAATGTGACATCTTTGCTTTTCAATACTCTAAAGAGATCTTTTGCCACAGCTTTTCCTAGAGCAATGCGTCTTTGGATTTCTTGACTGCTGCTTCCACGGGTGTTGTTTATAGAGCCAAGCAAAGCAAAATCTTGGACAACCTCAATCTTTTCTCCATTTATTGTAAGTTGCGTGCTGACCCAGTCGTATGGATTTTTGTTTGTTGATTTTTAGTCCTAACCCATATTAAAGGCTATGCTTTTTGATCTTCATCAGTAAATGTTTTAAATCTTCTCCACTTTCAGTAAGCAGAGTTGTGTCATCTGCATAACACAGATTGTTAATGAGTCTTCCTCCAATCTTGATGCCATGTTCTTCCTCATAAAGCCCAGCTTCTCAGATTATTTGCTCAGCGTATAAGTTGAAGAGATAGGGTGAAAGTATACAGCCCTGACGCACACCTTTCTCAACTTTAAAGCAGGCAGTGTTTCCTTGTTCTATTCGAACAACTGCCTCCTGGTTCATGTACAGGTTTCTCATGAGCACAATTAGGTGTTCTGGTATTCCCATTTTCCAAAGTGTTATCCATAATTTGTTATGATCCACACAATCAAATGCTTTTGCATATCAATAAAACATAGATAGACATCTTTCTGATATTCTCTGCTTTCGGGTAATATCCACCTGACATCAGCAATGATGTCCCTGGTTCCCCGCACTCTTTTGAATCTTGCTTGATTTTCTGGTAGTACCCTGTCTATATACTGCTGCAGTTGCTTCTGAATGATCTTCACTAGAATTTTGCTGGTGTGTGATATTAACAATATTGTCCGATAGTTTGCACATTCAGTTGGATCCCCTTTTTTGGGAATAGGCACAAATATGGATCTCTTCCTGTCAGTTGGCCAAGTAGTTGTTTTCCAAGTCTGTTGGCATAAACATGTTAACACCTCCAGTGCTGCATCTGTTTGTCGAAACATCTCTATTGGTATCCCATCAATTCCTGGAGCCTTGTGTTTCACCAGTTCTTTCAAGGCAGCTTTCATTTCATCCTTCTACACCATTGGTTCCTCTTCATATGTAACCTCTTGGAATGCTTGGTCATCTACCAATTCTTTCTTGTATAATGACTCTGTGTGTTCTTCCCATCTTCTTTTGATGTTTCCTGCATCATTTAATATTTTCCCTGTAGAAACTTTCACTACTGCCACTGGAAGCTTGAATTGTTTCTTCACTTCTTTAAGCTTGAGAAACACAGAGCATGTTCTTCCCTTTCGGTTTTCTGCCTCCAGCTCCTTGTACATGTCATTATAATATTTGTTTTTGTCTTCTCGAGAAGCCTTCTGAAATCTTCTGTTTAGTTCCTTAACTTCATCATGTCTTCCTTTTGCTTTATCTGCTCGGTGTTCAAGGGCAAGGTCCAGTGTCTCTTTTGACATGTAATTTGTTTTTATCTTTTTTCTTGTCTTTTTAAGAACTTTTTGCTTTCTTCTTGAATGATATTTTTATGTCTTGCTACAACTCTTCTGGTCTCCTATCATTTGTGCCTAATGCATTAAACCTATTTTTGAGGTGGTCTCTGAACTCAGGTGGTATATACTCAAGGTCATACCGTGGCTCTCGTATACTTATTCTAATTTTCTTCAGCTTCATTTTGAACTTGCATATGAGAAGTTGATGGTCTGATCCACAGTTAGCATCTGGTCTTGTTTTGACATTTTGTATAGAGCTTTTCCACTGTCCCTTTCCACATATGTAGTCAATCTGGTTCCTGTATGTTCCATCTGGTGAAGCCCATGTGTATAATCTCCGTTTATGATGTTGAAAAAATGTATTTGTAATGAAAAGGTCATTGGTTTGACAAAATCCTATCATGCGAACTCCAGCTTTGTTTCTGTCACCAAGACCATATTTTCCAACTACTGAGGCTTCTTCTTTGTTTCCAACCTTTGCATTCCAGTCGCCAGTGATTATCAGAATGTCTTGATTACATGTTTGATCTACTTCAGATTGCAGAAGCTGATAGAAGTCTTCCCTTTCTTCATTTTTGGCCTTAGTGGTGGGTGCATAAATTTGAATAATAGTCATATTAACTGGCCTTCCTTGTAGGTGTATGGATATTATCCTATCACTGACAACATTGTATTTCATGACAGATCTTGAAATGTCTTTTTTTGATGATGAATGCAACCCCATTTCTCTTTAGTTTATCATTTCCAGCATAGTAGACCATATGATTGACTCAAAATGGCCTATGTCAGTCCATTTGAGCTCACTGATGCCTAGAATGTCAATGTTTATGTGCTCCATTTCTCTTTTAACAATTTCTAATTTTCTTAGATTCATAGTACATACATTCCATGTTCCAATTATTAATGAGTGTTTCCAATTGTTTCTCCTCATTTTGAATCATACCACATCAGCAAGTTGATCACCCTGTAGCTTTACTCCATTTCTGTTATCACAGTAGACTCTACTTGGAGGAGGCAACTCTTCCCTAGTAGTCTCTTGAGTGCCTTCCAATCTGGGGGGCTCATTTTCTGGCACTATATCTGACAGTGTCTCTTTGCTATTCATAGGGTTTTCAATGGCTAGTTGTTTTGGGAGTGTTTCACCAGGTCCTACTCCCTAGGAATATTCATTACATCAAGAATAATGGGTAGGATCAATGTCTATGTTCAAATCAGCTACTGTGGGTCCTTATGCTCTACTTGTATGGGAATTATAGGTTGACAAGGAGAATTCCTTCAAATGCTGTCTTCAGGCAGGACATGTCTCTTGGCATTTGACAGCAACAAGTAATAGCAGCAAGAAGTTTGGAGCAGCAGAAGTAGCAAGTGGCACTCTCTAGAGTTATAGCTACTTATATAGCTCTTATATAGGCTTATATAGCTACTTATATAGCTCTTATATAGGCTGAAGGATTTGAAGGTCCTCAGGCCATATGTGTTTTACCTTTTATGTAGGTTGAGATGATTTGAATCATTACCTTCAACACCTATTGGTGTTGCAGCTTCTGGTTGGGACTAGCTATTGAGATCCTCAGCCATGAAAATGTCCAGTGTTATAGCTCCCAGGCTCAGCATGTCTGAGTCTCTTGGCGTTAAAATATGGCAGCTCTCTGAACCTGTTCTAGCGACCTAGCTGTGCAATTTCTCCTTTCTGTTTCTTAACATTCTTCTGTCATTCTTCAAAATTTAGCCCTTCTTGCTAAGCTATGCGGGCTGTCTCTGGCCTTGAACTTGTGATTCTGCTGCCTCTGCCTCCTGAGTTCTTGGGATTATATGCAAGCACCACAACACACATTTCTATAAAGTAATTTTTAAATGATAATTGTCTAATGTAACACATCTTATTGCTTTAATGCAAGTCATATAACCTAAAAGAAAAACGTATTTTGACAAAATAATACATAGATTATCTGAAGTTTCTATAAGATAATTCCTACCAAATTTTAAATGATTACCTTTGTAAATAAATCCTAAGACACAGTGATTATTACAGGTTATCGGATTTTTTTTTTGACAAAGTGGACTTTGAGTTTTAACTGACTATTGCTCATGTAAAACACAAGAAACATTAGGAAAAATTAAAAATAATCTAATAATGTAACAATGACCTTTTTCAGGCTGGGATTTCACTCAGTTGGTAGAATGTTTCTTCCCACGCTGTGAGGACCCAGGTTCAATCTCCAGTACTACAAAAATGGGAAAAGGATGTGGCAGTCCTTTCTAGAAACAATCCTGAAACAATCAGCCATTGACAACCCTCTGAAGGCAGGTATGAGTCAGACATGACTAAACAGCACCTAACAACAACAATGAATGTTTTCAATATGAGTCTAAAGTATTAATTTTCTTAATTCAAATTATTACTGGAGTAATCTAGACTTTCAAATTGTGAAACAAATACATGTTATAAAATCTAAATGACATGCTACTTAAGGAGGAGCACTAATAGCTTGGGAAAATAATAATTTTAGTAAAAATTGCTGGATATAATGTCTTTGAGTTTGAAGAAGTAAATATTCTTGACAATAATGTTTACTTCTACTATCTATATAAAATTTTATTATCCTTAAAAATCATACTCAAATTTACCTTAAAATATTTCAGGAGAAACTTTTGTCATGGAGTGAAACATAGTGGCTCTACCAGAAACATAAACATGTGTCAATGAATATTGTTTAAAATACTTGTCTCAATTTTAAATTGTGGTTACTGTTGGCAAAACGTGCCATACTGTTTGAGGTTGGTCTCAATTGGGACAAATTAGACCAGGTTTAATTAGATCTCTATTTCTTCTGTTGGGATAGGCTAATCATGAACAAACAAACAAAAATTTTAAGTGACTATTAATGGTGACATAATTTAAATATAGCTATTATTTCCTTTTAAGACTTTTCCTAATCATGAGGTTTTCGAGTCATCATTTTGGCAAGTAGTTAATGCTAAAATCTAGACTGAATAAATTTGAAAGTATTTGGGATTTTATGCTGTTAATTGAAAAAAGAAAAATGAGTATTGGAAATCAGACAACTCTTTGTTCTGAGTTCTAAGTAAGTTTGTCTGAATAGAGGATTATCCTGGGACTCATAAGACATACGTGGGAGTTTCATGGATAAATTCAGGATTTTTCATTAAAAAAAATAGCTTGGCACATCTTAAATTCTCTTGGCAAGTGATTGACTAATGTCCAAAGGTTCTCTGTCATAAAATAGATAAAAAACTAAGTGCCATCAGCTAGCTTTCTTAGCTGTAAAAGAGATTTGTTGTCATTCCTGATAAATATCTTATTTTAATAGCAATCCCATGTATCTAAGGGGATGATTTTATGGCAAAGTAAGCAAACCAATAAATAAATTTTTCAGATGTATTTACACTTTGATGTCCCCTTTATGTTGGTAAATGCAAAATAATGATTAAAATTTTATTTGATTTATCTTCTCTCTAGTATATATTAACTTGGAAAAATTACTTATTTCTAAATATTTTGATTTGATTGCCATTGGTCTATATAATCTAGTTTGATTCTCCCATCTCCTGGAGCTATCTGCCCCAGAATTCATGTTTTTATGAAGTTGCCTTACTCTAAATCTTGGCTAACCCTCTATAAACAGCACAGTGACACATAAATGGTTCTGATCCTACTGTTTATGAAATTATAAGAACCTTTATTGTCTCTGCAACTAACTTTACTGTCTCTTGAAATCTGTAGCAGGGAAAAACTGCTGTCACCCTGTAAGACTTCCAGCTACCTTGAGGTTAACCTTTTTTGGGGGAAGCACATACGAACTAATTATCTGCATGGAGAAAAATAATTCTACAGCTCACAGCTTTTTTTTTTTAATCATATCAACCCTGGCAGTAGAAATGAAGGAAAGAAGGCTGAAGATATCTGTAGCTCTTTCCATCATGTCACTACAAAAACACAAAAAATTCACAATAAAGAAACTAACTGAACTCTCTCAACCTGAAGATTTGAGAGAAGAGTAATTTTTGCTTAATACTCAACTATTTGGAATATTTCTTTGTACAACATGAAATGACTAGTATCATCAACAGCATTTATGACTATACATAAATGATACTTGAGATGAGTGAAATCATTTGAGAATCAATCATTCAGATGTAAGTCAAATATAAATGGCATTAGAACATAACCCTCCTTTTAAGAGGTTTATGGGCGTATGATTTATCATGTAAACTATAAAGGATTTTAATGAACAAGGGGATAATAATGAATGGCCAATTAGTTAAGAAGATGTACTTAACACTATGATATACATGTAGTAACAACACAAATAATACATAAGTTAAATCAGAAAAAACATATATCTGTGAAGTTCATTAGGATCTGTATAGTCTATCCTTTCACATCCATCTGTCAATGTTTCATAGAGTATTCAGTTCTTTTTATTTATTTCTTTTTTCCTAGTATGGGAGTGTGGTATTTAAGCCAGGGCCTTGCATATGCTAGGCTAGTGTTGTACTACTGACCTACATCCTCAGCCCCCTTTTCATTCTCCATTTTTGAGAGAGGGTATCCTTAAGTTTTGCTGACTGCTTCTGGTCTCAAACTTGTGATCAATTTGCATCAGTCTCCTGCATTACTGAGATTCCAGGAGTGCAACATCACAACTTGCTTCAGTTTTCTTATTGGCCTCAAATAATTGATGTTGTTGTTGTTGTTAGGTGTCCTCAAGTCTAATCCAACTCATAGCAACCCTATGCACAGCACATGAAAACACTTCCCAACTTTGTGCCAGGCACATGATCTTATTTATGTTTAAGATCATTGTTGCTGACATTGTGTCAATCCATCTGGTGGAAGGTTTTCTTTTTCTTTTTCTTTTTTTCTTTTTTTTTTTTTTTGCTCAACTGCCACTCTCTCAAACATCATGTCTTTCTCAGGGGATTGGTCTCTTCTGACAACTTGTCCGAAATATGTAAGACACAATCTAGCTTCCATGCGTCCAAGGAGCACTCTGGTTACACTTCTTCTGGGACAGATCTGTTGGTTCTTTTGGCAGTCCATGGTATATTCAATAGTAGTCTCCAGCACCACAATTCAAAAGCATCTATTCTTTTCCTGTTTCTCTTGTTCAATGCCCAACTTTAACAACCATATGATGCTACTAAAAGCACCATGGCATGAGTCAGATGCACCTTCTTCTTCATTGTGACATCTTTACTTTTCAGTACTCTAATGAGATCTTTTGTCACAGCTTTTCCTAGAGCAATGCATCTTTTGATTTCTTGACTGCTGCTTCCATGGGTATTGATTATAGAGCCAAGCAAAGCAAAATATTGGACAACCTCAATCTTTTCTCCATTTATTGGGAAGTTGCATACTAAGCCAGTTGTAAGGATCTTTATTTTGTTGATGTTGAGTCACAATCCATACTGAAGGCTAAGATTTTTGATCCTCATCAGTAAATATTTTAAATCCTCTTCATTTTCAGCAAGCAAAGTTGTATCATCGGCAGGTATAATTCAGGTTGTTAATGAGTCTTCCTCCAATCTTGATGCCATGATTTTCCTCATAAAGTCCAGCTCCTTGGATTATTTGCTCAACATATAAATTGAAGAGATAGGGTGAAAGTATACAGCCCTGGCGCACACCTTTCTCAACTTTAAACCGGGCAATATTTCCTTTTTCTATTTGAACAATTGCCTCCAGCTTCATGTACAGATGCCTCATGAGTAAAATTAGGTGCTGTGGTATTCCCATTTCTTGAAATATTATCCATAATTTTTTATGATCCACACAGTCAAATGCCTTTGCATAGTCAATAAAACATAGATACACATCTTACTGATATTCCCCGCTTTTGGCTAAGATCCACTTGACATCAGCAATGATATCCCTATTTTTCTGCCCTCTTTTGAAACCAAATTGATTTTTCAGCAATTCCCTGTCTATATATTGCTGCAGTTGCTTTTGAGTGATCTTTAGTAAAATTTTGCTTGTGTGTGCTATTGATATTGTCCAATAGTTTCCACATTGAGTTGGATCCCCTGTTTTGGGAATAGGCACAGATATGGATATCTTCCAGTCAGTTGGCCAGGTAGCTGTTTTCCAAATCTGTTGACATAAATATGTTAGCATCTCTAATGCTGCATCTGTTTGTTGAAACATCTCTATTGGTATTCCATCAATTTCTGGAACCTTGTGTTTTACCAATTCTTTCAAGGCTGCTTCCATTTCATCCTTCAATACCATTGGTTCCTCTTCAAATGCAACTTCCTGAAATGGTTGGTCATCTGCCAATTCTTTTTTGTATAATGACTCTGTGTATTCATTCCATCTTCTTTTGATGTTTCCTGCATTGTTTAATATTTTTCCTGTAGAATCTTTCACTACTACCACTCAAAAGTAACTTGTAATATCTCATATCTGGCCATGCCGTAACGTCATTTTGTCAAGCCTCTCTCTCTAAAATTCACATGCATTATTTTGACCATTATAGGAATCTGAGTATAGTAGTTTGAGTGAAAATTAAAACATATTTTGATTTGATATTATTTGAATTACATTTTAATTGCAACAGGATTTGTGACCTTGAGGACAAAATCTTTACCACTTGAGAAAGAATGAAAACAGCATATGTTTTCAGACACAGTAAGAAAAGAAGGAAGCACAGTTTTAAATAATTAGGTTAAATTCTTTACTGCCATATTGAGGAATTCATAGGTATATCAGAAATCTCCTAATATTGAAATTGATTCAAATAGGATTATATAGTTTAAATGCATACATATTCATGTATATTTCATATACATTCTTATGTTTATGAGTCATATACTACCTGACATCTATATAAATACTTCTCAATTAAATAAGAATGATAAAATTATCAGATAGAAATGTGAAAATTGTTATTGAAGTTCATATGTATTATAAAGACTGATACTTAAGCATAATGGATATAATTTTGACAGAAAATCCATAATTATGAAAAAACTTTAGCCCTTTGGACATTATCATTTTACTTTTTTTTTCAAGCTTAAATATAAGGTCTCTGGCATTCAATAGAAACAAGAGAAGGAAACTGGGTAAAGATTAGGTCATTTCTAGTCATCATGTTCTGAATTCATTTTTGCTGTTGTATTTCTTTATGTGTTTTAGTGCCATTATTGACTTATCTTTTTAATTTCTTCCCTTACTTTGAATTGCCTCCAACATTAGTATTGAGTGGAATTTCTACTCTATGTTTTCATTTTAATAAGCAAAAGCAGTTACATACTCATTCATAAATGTCTAGTAAAATTCATTTAAATAAGTCTCAGATAAACTTTTTGAAAATATTTCAGTAAGACTAAAAACTAAATATCTGAAAAATATAAACAAATTTCTGAAAACCCAATATCATACAGCCTCACTGTAATATTTACATCTCTAACAGGAAACAAAACAAAAATAATTAAAATGTATTAGAAATCAATGTATTTATAAAAATTAATTTGGCAAAGTTGAAAACCTATGTCTGTGACAAAACTTTTCTAAAGTAGTATAAATATATAATTTTAAAGTGAA
This sequence comes from Pedetes capensis, assembly GCA_007922755.1. Lineage (NCBI taxonomy): Eukaryota > Metazoa > Chordata > Mammalia > Rodentia > Pedetidae > Pedetes > Pedetes capensis. Next base: position 16,671 of record VMDO01023279.1, on the reverse strand, counting down.
AGTTTGTATTTTTATATCGCCTTTGTCTGATAAATGATTTTTATTTAAATACTGCATGACAGTGAAAATGTGGTTGATTATTGTCCTAAATAAAAAGAATTAAAAACTCATACACACAACAATAACAACAACGACAGAATTTTTCTCTTTCATAAAGGAAAATGGATACTTTTTCAAGACTCATACTATGTAACAGTTGGGAAGAAATATGTACATATCTTGTTGATTACATAACAGTGTTTTTAACTATTGGATTAAGATTTTGAGTGATATTATTTAGTCAAAGGGAGGAAAAAAATATAGTTTAACAGTAGCATTTCCCCAAGATTTATATTTATTATATTTATATTCATTAAGCATGTTGATTTTTGTTGTTTTGTTAAAATTTGTTGATAACGAGACTTTAATAAAGCTATCATGCACACTATTTTCAAATAGAAACATATGGTCTCATTTAGAATTTTCTCTTTTTTCCTTTAGATTTACTGGCAAACCTTAAGCATTTGATTGCTTTTAATCAAGAAAATGAGACACACTTACCAAATCTCTTGATTAATCAGATTTTGACAAATATCCACAAGCAATTAAGAAACTTAATCCTAAAACCTAGGTCAGCTAAACTTGGAATATCAAAAAGAAAATTATACTCATGTCTTATATAACCTAATTTATTTTATGGGAACAATTCAACATGACAAAAAGTCATAAAAAAAAGATATCAGACAAAAAGAGGAAATAATTATTTTCAAAAAAGTTATGAATTGGGATTGAGCTAATGCTCTTAAAATTGCATGATAGTTAATAAAATGTCTACGTACATATATTTTTAACATATATATCGTATGTTGTTGTTGTTAGGTTCTATTGTGTCAGTGCCCCACTCATAGTGATCCTATGTACAAAAGGTGAAACATTATTGTCAGTGCTTCTTTTCTATTCATAGAGTTTTCAATGACTGATTGTTTTTTGGGAGTGGGCTGCCAGGTCCTTCTCCCAGGCTTACTTAGCACCTGGTGTTCCCAGTCTGTCTCCCATCCAAATACTAGCCAAGTCCCATCTTGCTTAGCTTCTGAGATCTATTGGGATTGGAAACTACAGTGGTGTGACTGCTGGCCATATATTCTATAAATAAAACACCATTTTGATGAATGCATGTTATAAACAAAAACATTCTGAAATAAATTGACTAATTTTTAGAGAATCATAATCTAAAATATAATCTAAAACATTTAATGCATGAAAATGTAAATCTTTAAAAAGTAGAAATAATCATACACATTTTGTTTTAAAATTAGAGAAAGCAGGCTTAATATATTAATGATATGTCTATATATATATAACCATATATGACATCATATATATATATATCATGTGTGTATTATAAATCATACATTTGGTATATTTATCACACCATATATTTATCACACCATATATGACATGGGATTATATATATATATACATATATATGTATATGTATATGGAGAGAGAGAGAGAGAGAAAGAGAGAGGGAGAGAAAGAGGAAGAGAGAGAGAGAGATGAACAGAGAGACAGAGACAGAAGTACACATAGAGAGAAGAAAAATAGCCATGTGACTAATGTGGTACACATTTGAAAATTTATACCTAAATATTTTCTCTGTGTGTGTTACATGGTGGTTAAACCCAGACCCCTCACATACTTTGCAAGGGCTCACCACTGGCTCATGTATCCCCAGGTCTTTTTTTATTTTTTGTTTTGAGACAGAGTCTTGCTAAGTTACATAGCTTGCTTCTTGCCTAAAACTTGGGATCCTTCTGCCTCTGTCTTCTGAGTAACTGGGATTATAGGTGGGGACCATTATGTCTGGACAGAAAAAAAACATTTTTAAGAGCAATTACTATACCAGTCCTCACTTTAATAATGCTTATGAAGTGTGCCAAGCATAGTGCTATACCTCATCATGCCATGATAGAAATGTTACTTCCATCAAGGAATTTAGTTTTGCTCCATCTAAAACACTTCAAATATAGCATGGAAAACAGTCATGTAAATGAGAATTATGTTTTAAAATGGGTAGCTTTTGATGGAATAATAAGAAGGATAGTAAAGTGGAAGGAACAGGGTCTATATAATCAAATACACTATAATCTGATTTTGAGCCACCGTGCTTACAGTATTTGTGAAACAATAATTTTGACCTCTGTGATTTCCATACTAAAATAGGAGTAATTAAGCCCCTTTTTTAAATTGGTGGGAAGATGAATTAATGTTTTTAAGTATCAAGCACTATACAAAACTTCCATGTATTATATTTCTATGGGTTGCTCTTATTTTACTACTATTACTACTGCTGCTGCTACTACTACTACTACTACTACTACTACTACTACTACTACTACTGTAATATTATAACTACTACTAAGCCTGCAGCCCTAGCACTGTGATGTCTGATTCTATCAGATCTTGAAAGCTAATCAGGGTCAGGCTTGGGTAGTACTTAGATGGGAGATAGCCTGTGAACACCAGATACTGTAGGATTGGAAGAAGGACCTGGCAATCCCCTCCCAAATATCAATCCACCATTGAAAACCCTATGGATAGCAGAGAAGCACTTGCAATAGTATTTTGCCTGTTGTGTGTAGGGTAGCTATGAACCAGATACTGACTTGATGACGCCTAACAACAATAGCATTACTACTAATAATACTATTACTACTTTTACTATTAGACTATTGATTTGGTTATTGATTCTACTTCCACTAAAACTTCCAACAAAACTTTCTAATGTGTTGAGGCTATGGCAGCAGGTTGTGAGTGGCAGATTGCATGTTGAACTAAGAGGGTTTTTTTGGAACAGTAAAGATAAATGAAGAAAGTTAGTCAGGTGGCTTCTATGAATATCAATAAATCCCTAAATCAAGTCTTTCCTGATATTATCCAAGAACAGCAAAAAATAACATTTGTATTTGAAGTTGATGATGGGTACAAATAAAAGAGATTGGCTCAACAAATAACAGAAGACCTAATTATTACAGTAACTTGGATATACAATAGCTCCAAGTTCCTGCAATAATTAAGATAATTAGAGCGAAACTGAGAGGAATTGGAATTCAGAACAGAGTAGTGACATGATCAAAGTTAATAAAGTAATTACTTTACCTTCAGTGTTGAGAATATCATGAACTAGGTAAGGCAGAGGAAGGGAGGCCATGTAATAGGAAGTTACAATCAACTTGATGAGAAATGGAATTGGCAAGAACAGGATGTGTATTGGGTATATATTGGAATTAGAGAAAGGATGATTAGTTCATGATTTTAATATCAGTGAGTTAGGGAAAACACATAATTAACAATAAGTTGGCATTAAGCAACTAAAAGATGATGTCTCCACTAACTTAAGAATGACTGCATATTAGGAAGCTTTGAGGACAAAGTCAGAATACATTATTATCCATGGCAAATTTGGGAAATTTATCAAAAAGGCATGTGAATAGAAAATTGATAATTAGAAATTATCGTATAAATGGTTTTAAGATGCCGATCTGCGATTGGATTGCATATTCAGAATTTTCTTTACACTGCTCAAAAATAAGACAGGTGAACAATTGTGGCTGTTGTGCTATTGTTAGGCACCAGCTAGTTGGATCCTACTCATAGTAACCCTATGCAAAACAGAATGAGACTCTCTCCAATTCTTTGCCAGGCACATGTTTACTATTTGTTTAAGCACATTGTTGCAGACACTGTGTCAATCCAGTTAGTTGAGGATCTTCTCATTTTTTCTAACTGGCCACTCTCCCAAACATGATACCCTTCTCTAGGGATTGATTCTTCTTAACAACATGTCCAAAATATGTAACACACAGTCTAGATAGACGTCCTTGCTTCTAAGTAGCACTCTGAGTAGACTTCTTCCAAGACAGACCTGTTGATTCCTTTGGCAGTCCATGATATATTCCATATTCATCTCTAGCACCATATTTCAATAGCATTAATTCTTCTCCTATCTCCTTTATTCAATATCGAGCTTTCACAACCATATAATGCAGCTGAAAATATGATGGCATGAAACAGGTGCACCTTTGTCTTAAATGTGTAACATTTTTACTTTTCAATAGTTCAAACAAGTCTTCTGCAACAGCTTTTCCTAATGTAATGTATCTTTTGAGTTCTTGACTACTGCTTCCAGGGTGTTGATTGTAGAACCAAGTTAAGCAATATCATGGACAGCATCAATATTTTCTCCATTTATCATGAAGTTGCTTACTAAACCAGTTGTAAGGATTTTTGTTTTGTTGATGTTGAATCACAATCCATCCTGAAAGCTGTATTCTTTGATCTTCATCAGTAAATGTCTCAAATCCACTTCACTTTCAGTAAGCAGTTGTGTTATCTGTGTAATGCAAGTTGTTAATGAGTCTTCCTCCAATTATGATGCTGCGTTCTTTTACATAAAGTCCAACTTCTTGGATTATTTGCTCAGCATAAAGATTAAAGAAATAAGGTGGAAAGATACAGCCCCAACACACACCTTTCTTGATTTTAAACCAGGCAGTATTTCCTTGTTCTCTTCAAACAGCTGCTTACTTGGCCATGTAGATTTCCCATGAATACAATTAAGTGTTCTGGTATTCCCATTCTTTGACATATTATCCTTAATTTATTGTGATCCACATAGTCAAATGCTTTTGCATAGTCAATAAAACATAGACATCTTTCTGGTAATCTCTGCTTTTGGTTAATATTTCTCCAACATCAGCAGTGATGTCCCTGCTTCCACGTATTCTTCTGAATATGACTTGATTTTCCAGCAGCTCCCTGTCTAAATACTGCTGACATTGCTTTTGAATGATGTTCAGCAAAATTTTTGCATGTGATATTAATATATTTTGATAATTTCCACATTTGTTTGGATCTCTTTCTTGGAAGTAGGTACAAATATGGATGTCTTCCAGTCAGGTGGCTAGATGGCTGTTTTCCAAATCTCTTGGCATAAAGAAGTGAGCACTTCCAGTGCCGAATGTGTTTGTTGAAACATCCCTATTGGTATTCCATCAATTCCTGAAGCCTGTGATTTGCCAATTCCTTCAAGGCAGCTTCTACTTCATCCCTCAGTACTTTGACTCCTGATCATATGCAAACTCTGAAAGTGGTTGGTCATCCACCAATACTTGTTCCAGTAATGACTCTGTGTGTTCCTTCCATCTTCCTTTGAAGTTTCCTGCATCATTTATTATTTCCCCTGTATCCTTCAGTATTGCTACTTAAGGCTTGGATTTTTTTTCAATCCCTTAAACTTGAGAAAAACAGAGCTTGTTCTTCCCTTTTGGTTTTCTATCTTTGTCTTTGTACATGTCTTGGTACATGTCTTTGTACATGTCTTCGTACATGCCTTTGTACATGTGATTGTAACATTTGATTTTTTTCTTCTCAAGTTGCCCTTTGAAATTTTCTGTTTAATTCTTTAACTTCATCCTGTCTTCCTTTTGCTTTAGCTGCTTGACATTGAAGGGCAGTTTTCAAAGTCACTTTTGACATATAATTTGGTTATTTACTTTTTTTTTTCATTTTTAAGAATTTTTTCCTTTCTTCACACACGATGTGTTTATAGCATGCCATGACTTGTCTATTCTTCAATCATCAGTGTCTAACACATTAAATCTGTTCTTGAGGTGGAATCTGATTTTGTGTGGGATATACCCAAGTTCATACCTAGGCTCTCATACATTGTTCTAATTTTCTTCAGTTTAATAGTCATATTAACTGGCCTTCCTTGTATGAATATGAATATTATTCTAACACTGACAGAATTGTACTCAGGACAGATCTTGATATGTCTTTTTTGTTGATGACTAAAACTCCATTTCTCTTTAATCAATCATTCCCAGCATAGTAGAACATATGATTAACTGATTCAAAATGGCTCAAGCCAGTCCATTTTAGCTCACTATGGTCTGGAATGCTTATGTACTCCATTTCCTTTTTTATGATTTCTAATTTTCCTAGGGCTGGGATTTAGCTCAGTGGGTAGAGCGCTGCGCTGCAGTCTCTGAGGACCCAAGTTCAGTTCCCAGCACTGCAAAAATGGGAGAAGGGCCTGGCAATCCACTCCCAAGGCAATCCCGAAGCACTCAGCCATTGAAAACCCTATGAGGGTCTACACTACAAGTTGGATACCGACTCGCGACGGCACCTAACAACAACAACAATTTTCCTAGGTTCATATTACATTCATTCTGTGTTCCAATTATTTTGGATGCTTACAGGTGTTCCTCCTCATTTTATGGCATGCCACATCAACAAATGGAAGTCCCTGTGGATTTAGTCCTTTCAGTTATTAAGGTAGTATCTACTTTGGGGCAGCAACTCTTCTCCTCTCTCTCCTTTTGAGTACCTTCCAATGTATGGGGCTCATTTTCTGGCATTATATTTGATTGCGTTTGTGTGCTATTCATAGGGTTTTTAATGACTAATTGATTTTGAAGTGGATTAGCCATATCCTTTTCCCTACTCTGTCAGTCTGGAAGTTGAGCTGAATCCTGTCCACCATGGTTGGCAATGCTGGTATCTGTAGTCTTGGTGGCATAGGTTTCAGCATCACAGCAACACAAAGGCCTCCACAGTACCACAAACTGGCAAACATGTTAGTGATTGTGTTTATTGTACATTATATTAAATGGATTGCAACACTAAAAGATGTAATATTAAAATGGAGAAAATTATGAACCACCTCAACACTGTCATTACTTTACAATTTTGTTTAAAAATAGAATTCAAGGAAATGAGGGTCTAGAAGCCAAATAGCATGTTTTTTTTATGGATCTCAATTTTAAAACATTTCTAGTGTATTCCTTTCCTGATGGAGAATTATATCAGAGACAATTTTGCCTGTCATAGGATATTTTGATATGATTTGAAATATTTATTGAATTCATTAAATTCATATAATACATTTTCATATAATACATTTACATAAGACAACTTTTTAAAGACATGAGGGTATTTCTACTCTATACACTGATGTATTATTTATTAAGCTACATTTAGAAAGCTAAACCAGTCCTCTTAAATGGAATAATAATTGTAAATAAAGAGACATATTCAGATAACTTTTTGGATAGAAGTGGTAATTTCACTTTACTCTGTTGTATAGACAAAGACAGCTTTATGATTTTTTGTTTCAAAAAGTACCAATTTGATTGAGAGTTCTTGTTTTATCTTAAAGTCAATAGTAATAATATTTTTTGAAAATTTAGTACTGGTCTTTCAAAATATGTTTCATGTAATATTATAGATTCCAAAAATGATCAAAACAAATATATCATATTGCTATTATATCCTATTGTTAGAATATGATAAGCTGTACTTCAACTCTGTGTTCTTCCTATCAAAACTCATAAACTCTGTGTCTTCATGAGGAAAACTATACAAGTCTCAATTGAAGTATATCATTCTAAATAGCTGGCAAGTACTTCTGAAAACTCTGAAGGTTATCAAAAGGAAGAGATGTCTGAGGTACAATCACAAACAAGAGGAAACTAAAAAAGAATGTAAAAAAGTATCCTGATGGAATTTTGGAACAGAAAAAGACAATAGAAAAAAAGTGAGGTATGAATAAAATATGGATTCTAGTAATAACAAAATCCATTTATCCTGATAAATATATCATACTATTCTAAGACAATAATAACCAAAACTAAGCATAGGGTACATAGAAACTGTCTGTGCTCTCTGCTCATTGTTCATGTAAATCCAAAAGTTTTCTAAAATAAAAGGTTTAACTTTTAAAAGAACAAAATAAGAAGGCACACTTTTATTTGAAATGTAGCAAAATTCATCTTTGCCATATATAATATATATAACCATATATAATTATATATAGGTAATATATATAATAAATAACAGACTTTCCCCCAAAGACACACAAATTACAAATAAACACATTAAAACATGCTTAATATCCTTAGTCATTAGGGAAATGCAAATGAAACCCATAATAAGATACTACCACACCATCACTAAATTGGCTAAGGTAAATAATCTTGATTATAATAATATACCAGCAGCAACACATATGCTGATTGATAGGTGAAAAAGTAATTAATAATTTGCATTATAGATATCTAACTTAGTCTGGAAGCTCAGCTGAAAACTGTCCACCATTGGTGGCCCTGCTGGTATCTAGGATTCTTTTGCTTAACTGTTAGCAACACAGCAATACACAATCCCTCACAGTAGCACAAGCTGACAGACTAGGGAGGAGGACCTGGTAGCCCATTCCTGAAACAATTTGCCACTGAAACACTTTTTTTTTTTTTTTTTTTTTTTTTTTGTGGTACTGGGGATTGAACCCAGGGCCTCACGCCTGCATGCTTTGCAAGTGCTGGACCACTGAGCTGCACCTCCAGCCCTTTTATTTTTTTCCTTACTTCCTGAGACAGGGTCTTGCTAAATTACATAGACTTCCTCTGGTCTCAAACTTGCAATCCTCCTGGCTCCGCCTCCCAAGCCGCTGGGATTACAGACGTGCACCACCACGCCCAGCTTCATTGAAACACTTATGTGTAGCAGAGAAGCAATGTCAAATATAGTGCTGGAAAATGAGTGCCCCAGGCTGGAAGACATTCAAGAATTGACAGGTAAAGAGTTCCCTCATCCAAGTAGAGTCAACTATAATGATGGGAAATGGAATAAAGCCCCCAGAACTTCCAAAAGTCATGCTGATGTGGCATGACTCAAAATGAGAAGAAACATGGTGTCAGCAAGAATGGGTTTGAACATTAAAATTTTGTGCATGGCACAGTGTCAGTGTTTCCTTCTGTTGTATGTAGGGTTGCTATGAGTCAGATCTGACTCAACACCTAACCTAACATTATAGACATACAAGGTAATACTATTCAGCAATAAAGATCTAATACAGTATTGATACTAGGAACAGCATGGCTCTATCTCCAAATAATAAAGCTGTGTGAAAGTATACAAAAGGAGTATATGTTGTATGATTCCATTTATTTAAAATTCCAGAAAATGCAAATTAACCTACAATGACAGTCAAAACAGACATTGCCCTTGAGAGGGTTTGTTCTCTAGGAATGAGAGGATAGGATTACAAATGGCCAAAAAAATTCCTTTTAGGCTTCACTATCATGATTGTGGTTATGGTTTTCTTTTGCATGCCTATCCATGTATGTCATGATAATGAATTTTTATATTTGAAATGTGTACAGCTATTGTTTGCCAGTTATACATCAACAAAGCTATTTTATCATTTTGAGAGCTTGTACTAAAATAAGGTAAAAATGTAAAAAAGATATCTTCCTTAACATTTCTTAGATCCCACTGAAATCTGGTTGTGGAAATGATATAATTTCTTTGTATATTTTCTTCCAAATATTTAAATAAGGAATATTTCTCAACTTCAGCTCCTTTCTGAAGGCTATATAGCTAAGATTACCACAGGCTGTACTAAACCCCACATATACTGACCCCAAGAACAGTCTCATTTCACCAAATACATTGTCTTAAATTTGGAAATGACTGCATAGTTACTATCTCCCTAAATATTTGCAGATAAAATGACAATATAATGAATATCGGGAAGTATTTGCAGGTAAAATGACAACATAATGAAAATGACAATATAATGAAATATAATTTTGGTCACAAATACCTACTTTGGATAAAATAGTACATCATCATCAGTAATTTCCTGACCTTTCATTCAAATGGCTTAATCTAAAATTTCTATTTCATATTTTCAAGAAAAACTCAATTTCAATATTTGCCAAAATAGTGATTTTTTAAAATATGGCAATATTAATTATTCTTTTCTTCAATTTTCCAAACTAAGTGCATGGATTCACAGTCACAGATTGACTTATTAGTAAGTAGATATATAATGGATGGAAAATGAAAAGGAAACCGAGAATGACTTTGTATACCATTCTCATCTCCAAGTTCTAGTTTTCCACTCAGCTCCCTGGAGTCATCACAATGTGATCCATTGCATATTTTCTTTAAATTAAATCTTCTGAGAACATTTCTTTATCTTGGTGATGGATAGTTTCTTTCAAAATTGATAGTAGTCTGGAGGGAAATGTGACTTCATATTCTGCTTTTATTATTCTTAGACTTTTAATCAGGTTAAAACACATCCCAGTAGCACTGAATATAAAGTTTCGTTCACCAACACTCTGTAAATCATATAATTATTCAAAAAGGAGAAGGATAGTCTTAAAAAAGTTATTGCTGACACATTCAATCCTTTATACCTAGTTGGCTTATGCAACTGAAATGCTGGTATTGTTGTTAATTTAATCCACTTTTCTCCAAGGCATTACAGTTCCAAATTTTGCCATAAAGTTTTTACCCTTCCACAGTTAACAGTTCAAGGGGAAATGTTCATTATTTTGCAATTCACAGTCTCTTTTTAGAAAGAAAAAAGCTTAAAATTACCTCATATAATTAAATTGTGTAATCATTAACTTTTTTATATTTTATCACTTATGGCATTGTAAGTATTTCATTATATTCAATATATATATGTTTAAATTAAAAAGAATTTTCTAATATGAACAGAATCAATGAAAAATTAAAGTAAATTTGAAAGAATATTTACTTTATGGATAGTTTAAATTGGTCTATCTTGTCTCAATAAATTGAAATGTTTTAATTAAAAATTCATATTTTATCTTTTTAAGATTCACTTTATTTTTAATTGACACATAATAATATATATTTATGGCATATAATTTGATTTTTAACATTTGAGTCAAATTTATTTTAACTAACATATAAAAGGGCTGGGATTTAGCTCAGTGGGTAGAGCGCTGCGCTGCAGTCTCTGAGGCCCTGAGTTCAATTCCCAGCACCGTAAAAATGGGAGAAGGGCCTGGCAATCCACTCCCAAGGCAATCCCGAAGCACTCAGCCATTGAAAACCCTATGAGGGTCGCTATGAGTCGGATACCGACTCGACGGCACCTAACAACAACAACATATAAAAACAAAAATGTACATATTAAAGGGGTACCATGTGTTATACACACACACACACACACACACACACACACACCACTGTTTAATGTTTAAATCGGGTTAAACATGTCTGTCTCCATTCCTTTATGTTGAACATATTCAACATCCCTTCCAGTTTTGAAGTCCACAGTACATATTGTTCACTATAGTGCACCAGAACTTCTTATTCCTATCTGACTACAAGTTATTATTTTTATTAAGTGTCCACGAATTGGCATCCAACTCATAGTGACCCTGCATACAACAGGTGAAACACTATTGTCAGTGCTTCTTTACTGTTCATAGGGTTTTCAATGGTGGATTGATTTTTGGGAGTGGGTTGCTGGGTCCATCTCCCAAGCCTACAGCACCTGGTGTTCTCAGGTGGTCTTCCATTCAAGTACTAACCAGGCCTGACCTTGCCTATCTTAGATCTGAAGGAATCGGATGCCACAGGGATATGGCTGTAGGCCTACTGCTCTGCAGTACCTGAGCTCCCAAGTTTGATTCCCAGCACCTCAAAAATGGGAGAAGGATGTGGCTCCTGAGGCAATCCCAAAACAATTAGAGATTGAAAATGCTGTAAGGGTTGGTATGAGTTGGACATGACATGAGAACACTTAACAACAACAATGCAGGACTAAGTTAGTGTCAATTTAAGCACATTTATTCACACGTCTTTCCTCTTAACTCTGCCTCCTTAATTTCCAGTAGTCCCTAGTCCTCTCTGAACTTCCATGAGATTTTTTAAAATATATATATATATATATTCCACATGTATGAGATTTAGTGGTAGTTGTCTTTCTGTTCCTGGCTAATTTCCCTTAAATAATGGCCTCTAAATTAATCCACATTGTAGGAATTGACAGAAAATCCTAGCATTTTTCTTTGTTTTTTGATTTTTTATGGCTGAATGATATTCTGGGTCTATATAATATTTTTAAATGCCTTTTGTGTGTGTGTGGTTCTTGGTAGTTGAATCTACAGCCTTGCACATGCCCATACTCTGCAAGAGGTCTACCACTTGGTTCCATCCCCAGCCTGTGCACATACTTTGCAAGTGATCTACCACTGAATTCTACCTCTAGCCTATATTTTATTTATTTTGAGACAAGATCCTGCTAAGTAACACAGGTTGACTTAGCTTCCTAAGGTGCTGGGTTTTTAAAAGCATGCACCAACACCTGGAAAATCCTTTCATTTGTTATACCAGTATTTGGGAGGCTGAGGCAGGAGGATTAATGTAATTTCCAGCCCAGCATACATAGTGAGTTCCAGGCCAGGCTGGGCTATACAATGAAACCCTGTCTCAAAAATAAATAAATAAATAAATAAACAAACAAATAAATAAATAAATGGTATCATTTTATCTATGGATGATATTTAGGAGGTTTCCATACCTTTGCTATTGTAATTCTGCTATGAGCATGAGAGTATAGCATTAATTTTGACATAGTTATTTCAACTCCTTTGGATATATACTCAATGGTGGCATTGTTGGATGATATGGCTATTCTATTTTTTATTTTTTTAGGAAATACTCATACTGTTTTCCAAAATGTATGTAAATACAACAGCATTAACATTGTAGAAGATTTTCCTTTTCTCCATATCTTTGCAAACACTGGTTTCTCGTTAATCTTCTTGGTAATAGCCATTACACCAGATATGATGTGGTATCTTGTTTATCTCATGACTAGAGATGTTGAGAAATTTTCATATATCTGTCATGTTGAGAATTTTTCACATATTGGTTGGACATTTTTATGACTGCTTTAGATAAATATATATTATCTTGAAGAACTAAGGATTAGAAGTTCAGACACCTCTTGGTAATATCAGTCATCATTTCCTCAAGATAAGACCAGACCGTGGGGGAAGCAGTACCAAAATTTGCCTAATCTGCACTGTTTTATAATTTGCTTTACAGCCTAAGAAAATAAACTAAGAAATCTATATTCAAAGGACTACAGGTTCATGTTCACTTAAATAGATTAAAACGGTACATTTTTTCAAATTTGGTGGCAACAAACATGAAATCACATGATCATTTCAATGGATGATGAGAAGGCCTTCAATGAAGTTAAACGTCCTTTTGTGATAAAAGATCTAAAGAAGTTAGGAATAGAAGGAACTTATCAAAATCATAAAGGCCATTTGTAATAAACCTATGTTGTTGTTGTTGTTGTTAGGTGCCGTCGAGTCGGTATCCGACTCATAGCGACCCTCATAGGGTTTTCAATGGCTGAGTGCTTCGGGATTGCCTTGGGAGTGGATTGTCAGGCCCTTCTCCCATTTTTGCGGTGCTGGGAATTGAACTCGGGTCCTCAGAGACTGCAGCGCAGCGCTCTACCCACTGAGCTAAATCCCAGCCCAATGAACCTATAGCCAACATCGTATTCAATGGGGAAAAATTGAAAGCATTCACTCTAATATCAGGAACAGGACAAGGATGTCCACTCTCCTCTCTTATTCAATATTGTGATTAAAGTCCTAACCAGAGCAATCAGACAAGACAAAGAAATTAAAGGAATACAGATATAGAAAGAAGCAGTCAAATTATCCTTATTCACAGATGATATGATCTTATGCATAAAGGATCCCAAAAATTCCAATAGAAAACCTTTACAGCTAGTTAGCTCCTTGAGCAATGTAGCAGGATACAAAATTAACACTCAAACATCAGTAGCCTTACTGTACACCAATAGTGAACAGGAAGAGAAGGAAACCAAGCCAACAATCCCATTCCTAATAGCCCATCCAAAAAAAAAAAAAAGAAGTATTTAGGTGTTACTCTAACCGAACACCTTAAGGATGTCTATAATGCAAATTTTAAAACATTAAAGAAAAAAAAAACATCAGAGGATAGTAAAAGATAGAAGGACTTTCCTAACTCATATATTAGAAGAAAAGTGACATATATTTAATGCAGTCTCCATCAAAATTCTAATTACATACTTTGTAGAAATAGGAAAAAATCCTAAAATTCATAGGGTTGCAAAAAAGACTATATATAGTAAAAACAATCCTGAACAGCATAAACAGTGCAGGAGATATCATAATTCTTGACTTCAGTCTATACTACAGGAATATAGTGGGAAAAACAGCTTGGTACTGGCACAAAAATAGGGATGAAAATCCATGGAACAGAATTGAATTACCAGAGATACACCCACACAACTACAGCCATATGATCTTTGACAAAGAGGGTAAGAACAATCATTGGAGAAAAGATAGCCTCTTCAAGAAATAGTGATGGGAAAATTGGACATCCATTTGCAGAAGAAATAAAATAGACTCATGTCTCCCAGTCTGTAGAATAGTCAACTCAAAATGGATCGCAGATCTCAGTATTTATCCATTAAATTTTATTTATCTTAATTAATATCAGATTCACAGTGATCACAATCATTTGAGGGTATTGCTTTCTTTGATTTTTCTTCAAACATTTCTAACTTATATTTCACCATCACAAATTCATAATGAAAATATTTCAATTTTTCTCATCAAATGAAAGAACTCCATCACATTACCACATTCTAAAGGGAAATGAATAGAGAGTAGATTGATATTTTGTTAATGGAACAAAGAGATATTACCATATATTTCTGTATAGTTTTAAAATTTGTGTTGTACAGATCTAAGAGATGCTATTCATGTAATCTTACAGTTTACAATCCACGAGGACACATGTAGCAGCTCTGCCTGTTTACATAGGAAGGAAACAAGTATATAGGTTACTATCCTTCAGTAATAAGTCATTCTACCAGTACAGATTTCACAGCTAGTCCAATTAGTTTCTTCTTATTACCTAAACAAAAATATATTAAGATTTTTTTTCTTCTTAAAAATAGGCAATAAGCTAGAACACAAGGAAAACCAGGTGCTTTGATGCTTGGCATATACTATACACAAAAGGAAAAAGGAAACATTGTCCTTCCCCTTAATCTTTCTTCTTGCAGTCTTGAATGTGGGAATAAATAGAGAGGAGAAAACAAGGAAGCATAGCAGATTTCTTTTCACTTATTTTTGATGTGACATTGACTCACTAGTCTCACACATTTTATGTCAGCAAACTTTTCATGAATTGATAATGGAATTGACTAGCATGCAGTACCAAAGAAATAAGGAAGAATGGAAGAAATGATATATATAGAGAGAGAAAAAGGGAGGATTTATTTAAAAAATCTGTTTCATCTTTCAGTATGATATCTTTTTCAGTATGAAATATTTAGATACATGTCCCCCATATCAATACATACAAAACAGTAAATACTGAATTCATGGCATGAGCACAGTATAAATTATATATGTCTGTCTTCACCAAGGAGTTTATACTGTCACATAAATAATGACCAGAGAGTCAGGCACCATGATGCACACTTGCAAACTCTGCAACTTAGAAGGCTAAAGGAAGAGGATTGTGAGGCCAGAGGTTGCCTGTCCAACTTAACAAAACACTGTGTCAAAAAAAATTAAAAATGGTTTGTTGATGGCTCCCGGTAGTAGACTGTTGTGTAGAATATATGAGGCCCTGGGTTCAATGACCAGAAAAATATTAAAATAGAAAAAAAAATGAGACTCTTGAATTTACCACTTCTGAGGTGATATTTTATTTTCACTATTGCATCACTTTAGGAAATGTCCATACTCCTTATTAGATCAGTATTTGTCACCCACAAAAATTGTAATAGTTCTTTCTTATAAAATTGTGAGAATTTAATAAAATAATGCAAATAGAAAAATTAGTATAGTGCATATCACATATGAAGGATTTAATAAATCACACTTCTAAAACAGCAGCCATAATCATTTCTAGTATATTTTCATGTCTAGACTCATTATTTATTCAGCAAATATTTAATGAACATTTTCCTCTGCAACATTCTATATTAAATACTGAGGCTATTGTGGAACACAATATAGATGTTGCTGCCTACACTTATGAAATTATATACAACTTTAATGTATTGGTTTTTGAGCTGGGTGCAGTGGCACATGCCTGTAATCCTAGTGACTCAGGAGGCAGAGGCAGGAGAATTGCAAGGTCGAGACAAGAGGCAGTCTGCATAATTTAGCAAGACCCTATCTCAAAATGTAAATAAAATGGGCTGAGGGTGCAGCTCAGTGGTACAGCACTTGAAAAGCATGCAAAAAAAGAAAAAAAAGAAAGAAAGAAAAAGAGAAAAAGAAAAGAAAAAAACAGGTTGATGTATTGGTTTTCTGTTATATAACAAATTGCCACATTTTCATAGGCTTAAAAAATACCAATTTATTCTCTCACATATTCTATAAGTGAGAAGTTCCCCCAGGATATTGCTGATTATTTTCCTTAGGTATCATGAGTCTGAAACCAAGTTGTCAATCAGGCTGAGTTCTTATCTGGAGATTCAGCAGAAAAAAAAAATAGTTTTCAAGCTCTTCCAGGTTATTAGCACAATCCAATTCCTTGTGGGTAAAGGACTAGGATCCTTGTTTTCTTACAGGTCTTGAGGATTTAGTGAGCTTTAGTGAGCATTTATCCTAAAGTGGTAGGAAGACATTGAAACTGGGCTGTCAAAAGTTCACTTTCTTGACAATGTCAGCTTCCTAGTTTGTATCACAATTTTAGCAAGAGATTTTTGAAATTCACATAAATTTCCACTCAAGAACCTTATAAGGAAGAACAAAATGTTTT
>VMDO01023278.1:0-31892 GCA_007922755.1 Pedetes capensis | reverse complement strand
TCGTAGAAGGAAAAGTACCGTGGATAGAGAAGATGGCGGGCCTAAGAGAAGGGGCGACTTGCAGCAGGAGAAAGAGGAGAGTGGAGGGTGAGGAGCAAGGAGGGAGCAAAGGAGAGGGAAAAAGAGAGAGCGCAGCGGGCACGTGTTCCCTGTGGCTTTATTCAAACTAGGGCACACCCGGCTGTACCACCGTGTTCTTTGCTGGGGTCAGATCTCGGAAGCTAAGCAGGGTCTGGCCTTGTTAGTCCTTGGATAGGAGACCACCTGGGAATGCCGGCTGCTGTAAGCTTGGGGAGAAAGACCTGGCAGCCCACTCCCAAAACAACCAGACATTGAAAACCCTATGAACAACAGAGAATCCCTGACATAGTGCTGACACAGCACAGGGTCCAGGAGCATTTCATTCTGTCGTACATTGGGTCACTATGCATCAGACCCACTCCAGGGCACCTAACAATGACAACAACTGGGCGGGTGTCCTGTGTGAAGTCAGCCCTGGGTACCCAGCCCCCAGCTCTCCCTGGAAAAGTCCTTGGTCATGGATTAGGACATATGAATGCTGGGGTCTTTGTTTTGTAAAATGGCTAATCGGCTGGTAGGGGAATGTCCTGGCATAGTCTCAGACAGCTGCTCACCTTGGATTAGGGTGAGGTCCATTAGGACAGCATCCTCCCAATGTCCTTAGAGATGTGTCTGGCCCATGGCTTCCTCCATTGTTGCTGAACACAGCAAGTTACTTGCAGTCCTACTGCTCCATGTTACCTGCAAATGGCTATCTCTCCACCTACCTGACACCTTTTCAACCTAGGGAGGGCACGCTCATTCTTGTCCCGAATGGTGGGGGCAGGCACTAAACAAGGGGACTGAGTGAGGGAATGGCCAATAAACATCAATCCCCCGTTACCCAGAACCCCGACTCACCACCCATCAGTGCTGCCAGAGCGGGTCCTACTCGTTCAGGGTGGAGCAGGGGAGGAGAAGGGAGAACGAGAGCGGCCCACTGTTGCTTTCTATACCACCCCTCCCTCAGTTAGCTGCCTCCCTCCTAAAACTTTTGCTTCTGGCAATAAAACCAGCAGAAGTTTAATGCTTCCGGCCAAAGGCTGTTACTGAATTTGTAATAAAAATTGCACAGCAGGCCATTTTCACAGGCTCAAAAGGGGAGCAGCCAATTACACAGAGATTTTACTTAAGGGAGAGAAAGAGAAGGTGCCTGGAAGGAAGTTGTATCGGAGTCCCAGAGAAAACCGTTGTTGTTGTTAGGTGCCTTTGAGTTGTGTCCGACTCATAGTGATCCTTATAGGGTTTTCAATGGCTGATTGTTTTAGGATTGCCTTGGGAATGGGTCGCCATGTCCTTCTCCCATTTTCACAGTGCTGGGAATTGAACTCAAGACCTCAGAGACTGCAGAGCGGTGCTCTACCAACTGAGCTAAATCCCAGACCCAGAGAAAACCCTACGGAGACTTTGTTTACAAAGGACCCATCACCGTGAGGGTAGAGCCACTGTAGAAACTGCCTAGTGGTAACCTGGGGCTTCGTGGAAGCCCAGCTGTTACCCCCTGGAGGCTGGACAGGGTGAGGGCTGGGGACCATCCACTCATCTACCATCATATCCGCAGGGGGCTGCCTTGATTGGAACAGTGGTCTCCCAGCGTCCCCAGTAGCTCAAGGTGAGCCGAAGTTTGACCCTGCTGTCTCGCTCGAATCTCTGCCCCCAATTGTCATGGCCGGCTGGAAGCCCCAGGGTATGGGCTCTGAGAATCTGGCCCCCCAGGTCAGACTCACACTGGGAGCCGTTGGAGGTAGGGCAGAGGGATCTAGGATAAGGCAGGATGGTCATGAAGGGGCTGCCAAGAACTGGAAGGATGTCCCAGAGAGTCCTCGGAATAATTCCAGAAGGCAGCTGGGGCAAACACGGTGGAGGAAGAGGCCCGTCAGCTGCAGGTCGCCCAGCTCCAGTTGAACATGAAGCGGGCGTGTCCAGGGATTCTCGCTGCTCCCACATGCACTAGGCTGTCTTGGAGAGTGGAGAGCTGGAACTCAG
This sequence comes from Pedetes capensis, assembly GCA_007922755.1. Lineage (NCBI taxonomy): Eukaryota > Metazoa > Chordata > Mammalia > Rodentia > Pedetidae > Pedetes > Pedetes capensis. Next base: position 29,846 of record VMDO01023278.1, on the reverse strand, counting down.
TGAGCCTGGCTGAGCTTCCACAAAGACTGCCGCAGAAGGGTTCCGGCAGCGTCTACACAGATCAGCCAGTTACCTGCTTGCTTTTTCTCCACGTCTCCCTCCATTCCCCAGCCACGTAGCTGTTGTTCAATTCGGCGTGTGCCTTTCTGAAACTTTCAGCTAAGTTCAACTCTGTTTTTGTTTTTCTTTAACAAGAAGTGTCTCCTTTATCCGAAATGCTTGGGTCCACAAGGCTTTTAGATTTGGGGTATTTTTAAAATTTAGAATATTTGCATATGCATAATGAGGTATCTTGGAGATGGGACCAACTCTAAATGCAAGCTTCATTTGTGTTTCATACAGGAAAAAAAAAAAAAATATATATATATATATCCAACGTGTCCGACTCATAGCGACCCTGCGTACAACAGGTGAAACACTATTGTCAGTGCTTCTCTGCTTTTCATAGGGTTTTCAATGGTGGATTGATTTTTAGGAGTGGGTTGCCGGGTCTGTCTCCCAATCCTACAGCACCTGGTGTTCCCACGTGGTCTCCCATCCAAGTACTAACCAGGTCCAACCCTTCTTAGCTGCCAAGATCTGACGGGATCCAATGCCACAGGGCTACAGCTGCAGGCATATATATATATATATACACACATATACATATATATATACACACACACACACATACATATACATACATACACACATATATATGGTATAGAATATATATATATAGTATAGAATATATATACACACACACACACACACACACACACACATATATAGTATATATAAAACACAAATGAAGCTTGCATTTAGACTTGGTCCCATCTCCAAGATATCTCATTGGATACCATATATATATAGTATGTGTGTGTGTGTGTATATATATGTGTGTATATATATACACACACACATAAATATACACCATTGGATACTAATATATATATATATATATATATATATATATATACACACACATACATATACACCATTGGATACTATATATATATATATATATATATATATATATATACACACACACATACACACACCATTGGATACCACATATAGATAGATAGATAGATAGATAGATAGATAGATAGATAGATAGATAGCTTGAGGCTAATTTTGTCCAACATCTTAAATAATTTTGTGTATGGAACAAAGCTGCACGGTGTGGGATTTTCCAATTGTAGCACGGTGTAGCACTCAACACATTTTGGATTTTGGAGCATTTGCAGTTCAGATTTTCAGAAGAGGGATGCTTAAGCCCTCTTCATAATGGCTGAGGGATCTGACTCAGGAGCCAGACTGCCTGCCTGCCCCTCAGCTGTCACTATGCTGGGGGCTACAAAGCCACAGATGGCAGATTGTGGCCCTCACCTGGTGGAGACCAAGTTCCCAAATCCAGTTCCAAGCCTCCTGGGCTTGTGGACCCCTCTGGGCACCCCCGTGCCTCCAGGGCTGGATTCCTTCCTTCTTGGCCATGAGTACCATCTCCCCGCTCTGCTGCCTCCCCACGGACGCTCTGTGTGGGTCCATCTCACACCCTCCACTTCTCCGCATCTCCCATCCCGACTCCTCAGAGCACAGCCTGCAGAACCACCTGGGGGAGGGGTCTCTTCAGGAGACAGCCACTGGAGCCAAGGCTGAAAGTTGAGCTTCACCGACCCTCAGTTTCTCCATCTGAAAAATGGGTATATCCACGCTGTGGTCTTCATCTTCCTGAGGACCCTGCAGGGAAGGGGGATAGCACATATTTGTTCATCTTAGGTGTGAAGGAGGTGTTATTGTCCCCTTGTTGCAAATGAGGAAAGAGAACCTGGAAGATGTGGAGCGATTTCTCCCACTCAGCCTGTGAACGGCAGAGCAGGGATTCTACTCCAGCTTAGCCGGCACCTAGAGTTGCATCCTCCTCTCGTCTCATTGTCTTTCCAGGATGCCCATGGTCTAGAAAGACAGAGGAGAGGGAGAAAAGTGCCTTCATCCTGACTGATTGTGTATTTTAGCATGTGTCACTAGGAAAAGCTGTGGCAAAAGATCTCTTTAAAGTATTGAAAAGTAAAGATGTCACATTGAAGATGAAGGTGCATCTGACTCATGCCATGGTATTTTCAGTGGCATCATATGGTTATGAAAGCTGGACATTGCACAAGGGAGACAGAAGAAGAATTGATCCTTTTGAATTATGGTGCTAGAGACAAATATTGAATATACCATGGACTGCCAAAAGAACCAACAGATCTGTCCCAGAAGAAGTGCAAACAGAATTCTCCTTGGAAGCAAGGATGGCTAGTCTATGTCTCACATATTTTGGACATGTTGTCAGGAGGGACTAATCTCTGGAAAAGGACATCATGTTTGGGAGAGTGGCAGGTCAGTGAAAAAAAGGAAAACCCTCAACTACATGGATTAACACAGTGTCTACAACAATGGACTTAAACATGAAAAAGATCATGTGCCTGGCACAGAATTAGGGAACGTTTTGTTCTATTGTACATTGGGTCGCTATGAGTTGGACCCAACTCGACAGCACCTAACAACAACAATTTATCTCATTGATTGAATTCTCTGTCCTAGAGCATGTACTTCTGGGATCTGTTGGTTGAGTTCAGAAGGTTAAGAATGCTCACATCCATCATTCAGGATCCCTGTCACAAATCTGACAGTTTTGAACCTTGGCTGAGGAATGAAACACTCCTCCGAGGTGGAAATGGCTAGCCAATTCGCATCAGTAGAACTGAACTGTGCCTGCTAGTGTGTGCGCGATCCTTTTTCATTTCCTCGTGAATGACTGCTGGGCTAGTCCTGTAAATGGGCTCTTGGGGCCAACCGTGGTGGGGTTAGATGTTTGTCTCAGTTCACAGGTTCCTATCTGGGCAATGCGAGCCTTCCTCGTTCCTTCGGAGCACGGCAGAACCTTCCCACAGTGTCGTCTTTCCAAGTGCAGGCTGAGTGGCACAGGACACAGTGGGAACGGAAGGGGTCTTGGAGACAGACAGCCTTGAGTTGGAACCCAGCCCCCTGGAGTTACATGGCTAGAAAGGGGCAGGCGCAGGGTTAGGACTGGCCAGCCTGGCTGTGCCCGCCCGCCCCCGTGACGTATCGCTAGCTCACAGCAGAGTTCTTCAAGGGGAAGGTTCCCTGGTGGCTGACTGTCTAGCTCCTTGACCACTTCACCCAAGGGCGTGGCATGGGGATAGAATAAGTGGAAGGATCCAGGATGGGTACACGCGCAGCTGAGGGCAGCTGGGGCATGGGAGGCTGAGTGAATGGAGGGGCTGTGGCTGGACGATGTCTCGGTGGGTGGGCAGGAGATGAAGGGGTGAGGGGTGGGACAGGTGGACGGGTAAATATGCTGAGGAGGGGTGGAGGGAAGGTGGAGGCATGGGTGGGAGGACAGGCAACAAAGGCCTGGTGGCCAGGTGGGCAGGTGGGGGTGGACACATGGGCACAGGTAGCTGCTAGGCGCTGGGGCAGGTGCCTATGAAGACAGGTCAGCAAATGCAGCGCTGTATGAGGAATCGAGAGAAAGTGGGCGGTGCTGGGTGCATTTGTGGACAGGTGGATGCTGAGCTCTTGGGTGGGAGGTTCGGAGTGCAGCCACAGTGGATAGCGCAGCCTTGACCCTCCCAGGGGAGCCGCCCACCAGGTCCCAGGCCGTGTAGGTGGACAGAGAGCTGAGCACGGGAGCCACCCGTTCACCCTGTCATGACACACAGTGTGGCAGCCGGCATTTTGGCGTCACCTAGGAGCACTCACTCGAACACCAGCCTCGTTACACCCACGTGGGCACACTTAGACATTCACAGGCACAACCGTGACCCATCCAAGGGGCGGACTGTGTTGTCCTTGGCTTGGGGCCACACACCGTGCCCTGGACGGGACCAGCCACACAGATGCTCTTGAGGTGAAACGACTCTGTCACCAAAGTCTGGATAATAGTTGATGGCCACCTGCTGTGCAGTGTTTGATAGACACACGCACTGTGCAGCCAGGTGGATGCCAGCTGGAGCCAGTATCTTCCAGAGTGAGGTGGAACTGGTGGTGGTGGTTGTTGTTAGGTGCCATCGAGTCAGTATCCGACTCACAGCGACCCTCATAGGCTTTTCAATGGCTGTTTCGGGATTGCCTTGGGAGTGGATTGCCAGGCCCTTCTCCCATTTTGTGGTGCTGGGAATTGAACTCAGGGCCTCAGAGACTGCAGCGCAGCACTCTACCCACTGAGCTAAATCCCAGCCCGGACCTGGTGGTAATGGCTAGTATTTCCAGCATGTGCTAGATATTTCATGCACAGTCTCTCTGACCCCCTTGGCCTCCCGCAAAGCCAATGGCATACCCTCCTTTCTCCTAAGGAAACGGAGGCACAGAAGCGGCTTAGTAACTTGACTAAGCTCCCCCGGGTAGGCGGTATTGAGAGCTGAGGTCTGAGTTGAGTCTTCCCTGCTCTAAAACGCCTCGCGGCCCCCGCAGATGTCTCCATTCCATCTCTGGCCTGCGCCATCCCAGGCGACCTCTTGGCTGAGTTCAGAAGTTCCAGAGCGCTCACATCCATCATTCAGGATCCTGTCACAAATGTGACAGTTTGGAACGCTGGCTGAGGAACATGGGCTGTGCTGTAGTGAGTGAGCCTGGACTTGGAGATTGGGAGGGAGGGAAGCTGACACCCCCGCCACGTGCAGTGTGACCAGGCGGCTGGCTGCTAGGAAATGCGGAGGTCAGAACCTTCCTCCCTCAACACAGCTCACAAGTATTTTGTCCGAGGGCTTGACTGGATGTTTATCTGTGGGACTGTCTAACCCTCTCTCCTTTAGACGGTAAGTTCTGTGAGGACAGAAAATGGGCTGTTTTGCTTGCCAGATATTACTGGAAAATGGGGTCCAGGTGTTACCAGAATGACTGGAAAGTGCCGCAGTACCTCAGTGCCTGTGTTCACCATTTGGAAAGAATTCAGATGTGACGCAGAAAACATAGCGCAGAAGGTAGAAAAGGTTTATTGCAAGAGTCGTTCTCGAGGAGTGAGCGCGGGGAGTAGTTGAGAGCTATGGCTGAGGTCGAAGGTCTAAGTAAATCTCGTAGTTGACTCTGAGTCTCCAGCAGAGGAGCAGCTTGCACCTGGGATGTTAACGGGAAACTGAGGCACCTGGAGTAGCTTCGATAAACCTGGAAAAAACTTAAATCAGCCTAAGGTTTGCCCTGTGGCATCCGACCCATCAGGTCTCGGAAGCTAAGCAGGGTCGGGCCTGGTTAGTACTTGGATGGAAGACCGCCTGGGAACACCAGGTGCTGTAGGCTTGGGAGAGGGATGTGGCAACCCCCTCCCAAAAATCAGTCCGCCATTGAAAAGCCAATGAACGGCAGAGAAGCACTGACAATAGTGTTTCACCTGGGGCTGGGATTTAGCTCAGTTGGTAGAGCTCCGCCCTGCAGTCTCTGAGGTCCTGAGTTCGATTCCCAGCACCGCAAAAATGGGAGAAGGATATGGCGATTCACTCCCGAGGCAATCCCCAAACAACCAGCCATTGAAAACCCTATGAGGGTCGCTATGAGTCAGACTCTACTCAAGGGCACCTAACAACAACAAGAATGTTAGGACTTCCCCAGGCCAAAAAAAAAAAAAAAAAAAGAAAAGAAAAAATAAGCAAGAAAAAAGAAAGAGAGAATGAGAGAGAGCACAAAAGAAAAGCTAAGTAAGCTTTATAGAAGGAAAAGCGTCTTGGATAGACACCCAAGGTACCCATGGGACAGGGAGGCGCACTCTCTCTCTCTCTCTCTCGTTTTGTTGAAAACGAGAGCAACGCAGTGGCCTGCGCCCCGTGACATAAGCTCTGGGTGCCAAACTCAAGCCCTGCCCTTCTTAGGCAGGTGGAGGTTGTGTAATCTTCTGTGGTGCAGGGCAGATGCAGCCTGGGGTCTTTGTTTTGTAAATTGGCTTAATGGACTTGCTGGGCATATTTTAAAACGATGGGCTCACGGGCAGGTGCCTTGGGACGCTCTGCCTTTGTTCGTAACCTGAGGACTCAGGCAGCCACTGATCTAGATCAGGGTATGTTGTTGTTGTTGTTAGATGCCATCGAGTCATGTCCGACTCATAGTGACTGTCATAGAGTTTTCAATGTCTGATGGTTTTGGGATTGCCTTGGGAGTGGGTTGCCAAATCCTTCTCCCATTTTTGTGGTGCTGGGAATCGAACTCGGGACCTGAGAGACTGCAGCGCAGCGCTCTACCAACTGAGCTAAATCCCAGCACCATAGATCAGGGTCTAGTGCACATTCAAATAATGTCCCAAGGAGGTCCATCTCCCACAGGGATTCATACTTCACGGCTGGAAGCAGGAGCCACTTTTAACGCCCTTTCCTCCCTCTGTTCTGTCGATATCCGCTAACCTTCCTAACAAGAGTCGTCCCTGCTCCCAGGCATGAGGCTGGTACATCAAGGGGCATTCAATGCACACATAATGAATGATGCCCGGGGCTCCCCAGCCACCTCTGCTGGCAGGGAACCTGGGCAAATTACCTACGCGATCTCCCATAGACGCCACGAGGAGCCATGAGGTTTGAGTTATTGTGTCCATTTTACTGCCAGAGAAGCTGAGGCCCTGGTGTGTTGCGTCATTCAGCAGGTGCCCTGGAGCCGCAGCACTGGAAACCCCTGGGCAGTCGCGGTTCGCCAGGCAGGGGGCTCAGGCTGGAGGGGCCTCCTGCACTTCCACACAGGGGCCTCTCTGCGCACGTGGCTGCACCCAGCTCTGCTCCGGTAACCAAGACCGTGCTGTGCTTCTTTGCAGGCTCAGAAGGCAGCAGGGACAGAGCGGCCAGCTTGTGGACCCCGAAGGCCGAGCAGGGACCCCGGTCCCGAGCAAGCTGCAGGACGGGTGCAACAACAACATCCTCACCCACGCCTGCCCCCGAGGCTGCAGCAGCTAAGCCCCTGCAGCTGCCCCGCAGAGGGCGCGCACGGCCCCGCCACTTAGAGTCCCTCTCTGTGTCGGGACGCTCCCCAGCTCAGCCCAGAAGACACGAGACGCATAAAGAGCACCGGACTCGGAATTGGGAAGCTTGGGTTCCGGTCCAGCTTCCAACTGATTGGCTGTGTGACCCCGGACAAGTCACGCCTTCTCTGTGCCTCAGTTTTCTGCATCTGTCAAAGCGGTTAAGCAGCTCTCTGCTCCACCTCCAGTTACAAGATCGTTGCGAGAATACGGTTGGATCAGACACGCAAAACTTTGAGCGTTTAGAAAATTGTACATACAGGCAGAATACGACCTTAATGTTGGAAGTGCGTTCCCATCCCCCAAGCAATTAGACCGTCACCACTTTGCGAGTGGCCCATCCTAGCTTGTTAGACAGTACTTTTGGAAACTGTAGCCCCATTGCACCCTAAGTGTCTGACTTGCTTGCCTCTCCCACAGAGACGCCACTCCCAAGTCCTGGAGCAGCCCTGAAGTGTCCCATTTGCTTTCCCTGTGGCCACAGACTTTCTGACCTTCTAGAATGGGGTGGTGTGCAGACCGGCATGGTCCCCAGGGGCTTGGCGCCGCGGACATCCTCCTCCCCTGGATCACACCAGACCACCCCCATCCTTCACCCCACTCCCACACCCCCTGTGCCGGGATGGGAGGAAGGCACCTGTTCCAACATTCTGGGTCATTGATTTCTCCCACAAAGTATCATCTGAACACCCCAAAAAAACCAGCCTGCAGCGGAACCCCACGCCCAACAGTCTTCCTGGTTTTCCTGCCCAGGAAGGATGTAAAATGGGTTAGACTTGTTGTACAAAGGTCCCGAAGGGGGAGCTGGGCGCAGTGGCTCATGCCCGTGATCCCAGCGGCTCGGGAGGCGGAGAAAAGAGGATCGCAAGTTCGAAACCAGAGGCAGTCTGTGTAACTTAGCGAGACCCTGTCTCAAAAAGTAAAAAATGGGCTGGGGGTGCAGCTCAGTGGTCCAGCACTTGAGGCCCTGGGTCCAACCCCCAGTACTACAAAAAAAAAAAAAAGGTCCCAAGGGGCGTGGACGGAGTGGCTTCGTATTAATGTATTAGGAAGGCTGGACGCTTAGAAAGTCTATTCTAGAAGAACAGTGGATTTGCTCAACCCAGCAGATGACTGGATGACCTGGTCAGGGAGCAGCTTGTCCTGCAACTGGAGATGCTGAGCCTTAGCGGCTGGGCTTTGCAGTCCAGCTCGGGAGCAGAACCCAGCCCTGCTGCTGCCCGGAAGACCCCAGCGAGTCACGTGGCTGCTCGGTGCCAGGTTCCTTGTATCTCAATGGGGATAAGACCACCAACCTTTCGGGATTGTTACGGGGTTCAGGAAGGTCCTGGGAACAGCTCATGCAGCACAGCGCGTGCCTCGCTGACCAGGCGCTGGGCGTCATTGCTGTCTTCGTTTGGAGATGCTTTCTCATCTCGCTGACTCTGCAGTTAGGTTTCCCGTGGAGCCAAGCCGTGCTCAGGTCGGGGATTCTTCTTCCTTCCTGGAGGCTCTGATGTCGGCACATCCCTGCGGAGCTCCGCTGCGTGCGGCTTTCTCATCCAGTTTCCATTTTTCACTTATGTGCTAAATCCGTCCCCGGGACTCTCGGTACCCGCCCTGAGATTTCTTAAGAGACGTTTTAATGTACGATAAGGTTTTGTATTTTGTTTTTAAAAACTGGCTGTTGTTTTCCGCCTTTGAGCCAGGGCTGTCTCATCAACCACATCAGTCTGCGTGTGCGGCCGCTCTTCAGCCTTCGGTCCCCGTCATCCTGCCCCCTCCAGGAGGTGACAGAGATGCTCTTATCTTCACTGTGACCCTGGAAGTGTCAAGACGTCTTACAGGACTGAGCTCAGGAGTCAGGGGCAGAGGCTGGAAGTAGCCCAAGAGACACTGGATTTCCTGGCTCTGTTCAAGTCTGTGTTCCTTGTTCAGAATAAACAATTTCTTGGACATCCTTCTTACAGCTTTGTTCTTATTCGGGGTTGGGTTGGAGGACCGCGTTTCTCTCAGAGTTAAGGGGCTCCAATTTTTCAGAAACACAGAGGTAGAGTGGAGGGAGTATTGGCCAGCTTTTCTGTCGCTGTAACAAAACACCTGAGGTAACTGAATTATAAAGAGAAAAGGTTTACCGTGGCTTGTGATTTTAGAGGTCCCGGTCCATGATCGGGCCTGTGGGGTGGCAGCCCATGATGGCAAGGGCATGCAGCTGAGCAGAATGACCTACATCACAAGCCAGGGGACAAAGAGCGAGGAAGGGCCCGGGTCCTGTTGTCCCCTTGAAGGGCACTCTCCCAAGGATCTAAAGACCCTCCACAAGGCCCCATTCCTTAAAGGTTCTGCCACCTCCCAACAGCACAACCCTGTGGACCATGCCTTTAACACAGGGACCTCTGGGAAACATTCGAGGTCCAAACTATAGCAGGCGGGGTTGTGACGTCAATGATGTGTTCGCTCTGCCCACCGATGAAACCAAACGGAGCTTGGCAATTCAAGGCTCTCCCCAACCTGATCGGAACATAGGTTATTATTATTATTGCTATTATTATTTACTTGTAAAGTACAATCTGGCTGGCAGCTGTAGCCCTGTGGCATCCCATCCCACCAGATCTCGGAAGCTAAGCAGGGTTGGACCTGGTTAGTACCTGGATGAGAGACCGCCTGGGAACACCAGAAGCTGTAGGCTTGGGAGAAGGACCCGGCAACCCACTCCCAAAAATCAATCTGCCATTGAAAACCCTATGCACAGCAGAGAAGCACTGACAATAGTGTTTCCCCTGTTGTACAGAGGGTCGCTATGAGTCGGATACCGACTCGATGGCACCTAACAACAACAAAGTACAATCTATGCACCAGGGAGAAATACAGGAAAATCTCCAACTGGAGAAAAATACCCTTTAAAATGCCCTCCGATGACCACCCAGACCTGCGCAGGACACGCGGATGCAACGAGCCGGCGTTTCCTTCCGCGCAGGCCTCTTGATCTTCCGCTCCCTGCCTTTCCCGCCCCTCCTCTCCACTGGGGACGACATTCATGTCCCATCTGTGCATCTCACCACGCCGTTCCTCAGAGACCAGTCCCCCTTTTCCATGTCTCTTGGGGCCCCTGGCAACACCAGCCCACGGCAAACAGAACCTATTGCACCCACTCCTCGCGCGCACTCGCTGCAGCTCGCACGGGCTCTGGCCGCCACCTGCCGCCCCACAGCGCCCTTTGCCCCGGCCTCACCCTCTTCGCCTGTGAGCCAACCCAGAGACTGAGGTCCTGGCCCCGCCCCCTCAGCCTCCCCTCCAGCCTCCAGCCCTGGCCACGCCTGCCTCACCTGCCTCCTGAGAGGTGATGGACACCTGAATGAATGAATGAGGCAGGAGCCCCCACAAATGCTCTGTGCAGGGGCTGCTTGTTCCGGGCACCCTCCTGCCTTCAATCTGGCTCCACCGCCACCTCCTGTGGCTCTTTCTCACCAGGGTTCCCACGGGTGCCAGCCCCTGCCTCACAGTGCCTTCAGGGCCACCCCTCCACGAGTTCCAAGTCCCAAATGAAGTTTCCCTTCCCTGCCGTGCAAATCCCCACTCCCAGAACACCCAGCTCTGGGTCAGCACTGGCAGGAAAGCAATCGGATTAAAGAAATTCACTTCGGTGCCAGGCGCGGTGGCGCATGCCTGTAATCCCTGCGGCTTGGGAGGCAGAGGCAGGAGGATCGGAAGTTCGAGACCAGAGGCAGTCTGCGTAATTTAGCAAGACCCTGTCTCAAAAAGAAAACAAAAAACAAACAAACAAAAAGTAAATTCACTTGGCCTTCCACACCCACGGAGTCCACATCCTCAGAGTCAACCAAGCACAGATTTAATTTTTTATTTAATTGCACGTGTGAGCCTATAATCCCAGCAGTTTGGGAGGCAGAGGCGGGAGGATCACAAGTTCGAGACCAGAGGCAGTCTGCGTAATTTAGCGAGACCCTCTCTCAAAAAGTGGGAAAAAAGAGAAAGAAAGAAAGAAAGAAAGAAAGAAAGAAGAAATTCACTTGGCCTTCCACACCCACGGAGTCCACATCCTCAGAGTCAACCAAGCACAGATTTAATTTTTTATTTAATTGCACGTGTGGGCCTATAATCCCAGCAGTTTGGGAGGCAGAGGCGGGAGGATCACAAGTTCGAAACCAGAGGCAGTCTGCGTAATTTAGCGAGACACTCTCTCAAAAAGTGGGAAAAAAGAGAAAGAAAGAAAGAAAGAAACAAAGAAACAAAGAAAGAAGGAAAGAAAGAAAGAAAGAAAAGAAAAGAAATTCACTTGGCCTTCCACACCCACGGAGTCCACATCCTCAGATTCAACCAAATGTGGATTTAAAATATTTTCTTAAAAATTGCATGTGTGCTGAACACATAGACATTTTCCTTGCCGTTATTACCAAAACAATAGTCTAACAACCATTTACCTAGCATTTACCTTGTCCCCACTGCAGGCAGCCAGGACCTAGGACTTTGGCACTCAGCTCAGAGCCTCCCCTGGTGGTCTCCAGGCACTCCGAGATGCGTCTCTCACCACGAGCGCAGGGTTGAGTGGTGGTAACGGAGGCGTGCAGTCCCCAAAGCCGAGACGATTTCCCACCTGGCCCTGTAGAGGAAAGATTTGCAGCCTCTCCATCTGGAAGCCGTGGCTGGGACCTTAGGGGGCAGATTGCAAATGCACAGTCACCTTCCCACCTGCAAAAGCCGTGGCTCTCCCGTGGATCTCTGGCCACCTCTGGGTGACGGTTGGGCTCTTTCCCCATGCGCAGCCTAGTCGGGGACACTTCCCCAGCGGGTGTGACTGAAGGCACCCTCTTCCTGGCCTCTGCCCACTGCACCAGCGGGTCTCCCCGGCAGCTCTCTGCACAGTGCGTCTGCTTCCCATGGCTTCATCCCCACTGTACTAGTCACGCAGCGCTGGTGACAGTCCCGGGCAACCCCTGCCCGCTCCAGGCTGGAGTCCGTGAGAAGGGATGGACATGGCTGGCCCCTGCATAGAGGTGTCTTAATGCAGCTTCTCAGAGGACGTGGAAGCTGCAGATGCTCTCACTGTGGCCCCCAGCTAGGGCCTTGCTTAGCGAACACCTGGAACTTGTCAGGGAGATGTCAAGGGCACAGGTAGGTGGGCCTGGAGCACAGGCCCCAGGCTCTGGTGGCAAAACCTCAATCCTTGTATTTGGCACATAAAAGAATTTATAGCTGACACAGAAATTATAGTAGAGAGTATGTTCGATGCCATCAAGTTGGGGTCTGACTCATAGTGACCCTCATAGGGTTTTTCAATGGCTGATTGCTTCGGGATTGCCACAGGAGTGGATTGCCACATCCTTCTCCCATTTTTGTGGTGCTGGGGATTGAACTCAGATCCTCACAAAGTGCAGAGCAGGTGCTCTACCCACTGAGCTAAACCCCATCCCAGTAGAGAGTATGTTGTTATTGTTATGCGCCATCGAGTCGGTATCTGATTCATAGCAACCCTCTGTACAACAGGGGAATCACTATTGCCAGTGCTTCTCTGCTGTTCATAGGGTTTTCAATGGCAGATTGATTTTTGGGAGGGGGTTGCCAGGTCCTTCTCCCAAGCCTACAGCACCTGGTGTTCCCAGGTGGTCTCCCATCCAGGTACTAACCAGGTCCAACCCTGCTTAGCTTCTGAGATCTGACGAGATCAGATGCCACAGGGCTACAGCTGCAGGCAGTAGAGAGTATAGACTAAGTTTATTAAGGATAGTACGCCTTTAAGGAATACTTAAGGGGAAATCGAGGCACCTGGAGAAGCTTGGGTAAACTCGGAAAGGAACTTGGTAAACCGGCGTTCCTGTCCGGCCCTGTGGTCAACAAGGGAACCTCAACACTCAGAGAAGGGTGAGTGCGCGGAGGTGCAAGAGCCACACAGCATTCTCGGGGAGGCGGTGCAAAAGAGCTCTCAGTTTATGGACGAAGTTCAGACACATGTACAGAGACCCAACGCAAAAGGAGCAATCATCTCATCCTGAGCAATCAGCGCACAGGTCATTCCGATCGCGCAGTGAGGCGCAACACGTTGTCTATGGTGGTCACGCAGTGGTCACGAGCACAGAAGCAGCAGTAGCCAATCATAATGTCTTTCAAAACAACTTAGGTACCCGCCTTAAGCAGTTCCGCTGGGCGCCATCTTGCCCATCCTTGATACCCATGAGACACAATGCCCTACACGGTCCCAGGGTGACTCTGCATAAGGAGGTTTCTATTCCGCAGGGGAAGGTAAAGGAGCCAGAGAACAGGAGAGCTAAGCAGGCTTTTGGAAGGAAGGTGCCATGGACAGACAAGGAAGATGGCGGGCCCTGGAGAGGAGGGAGGTGTTCACGCAGTTGCTAGAGAGGGAAAAGAAGAGCTAGGAGTGGAGAGAGAGGAAAGGAAAAAGAGTGGGTGTCTGTTCCCTCTAGTTTTATTCAAACCAGGGCACTCTCAGTGTGACATCAGCCCTGGGTGCCCAGCTCAGGGCACCTAGTGTGACATGGGCCGAGGGTCTTTGTTCTGTGAATGGTTCAAGGGATTGGGTAGGGTGTGGGACCCATTTGAAAGCGTCCTTCCAATGTCCTCAGAGACGCCTGTGGCTTCTTCATCATGGCGAAGGGCAGGAGCCACCTTCAGTCCCCTTTCCCTCCATGTCGCCCGCTGACGCCTATGCTAACTACCTCACTTAACTGAGGACGTGGCCCCTGGCTGTGCCTCGCCTGTGGCTGTCCCGCTTCTTCCGACCCGGAACGTGAAACCAAAGCCCTGCCGTGGATGGCTGACTGTCACACAGAGCAAGGCGCTGTTTCTTCCTGGTGGTCACCAGTAAACCTGCATTTCCCTCTCCGTGTCTCTGCGCCACTGGTTCTCCACTCCCCAAGCGCCCCAACCTTCCCGTTCTTTCCACTCTGTGAGGAAAGTGCAAGTCATAGGCCCCTCCGGGCCACCGTCCTTGCCGCGTGCTAGGGTGAGCAGCTGCCTGTGTGCCCACCCTCCGTGTTTCCTTCAACACATTTTCTGCATTGGTCTATGTGGAAATCCTACCCCCAGGATGATGGCATTGGGAAGCAGGGGCTTTGGGAGGTGATTAGGTCATAAGGGTGGGGTCCTTACCAACAAGATTAGTGTCCTAAAAGAGAGGCCTGAGGGAGCTCATTTGCCCCTTCTCCTATGGGAAGGCACAGGCAGAGGGCACCATCTATGAACCAGGGAGGGTGCCCTCCCCAGACACCAAATCTGCTTTGACCTCAGACTTCCCAGCCTCTAGAGCCATAAGCAAAGTTCTGTTGTTTATAAGCTCTCTAGTCAATGGCATTTTGTCCTGGCCACCTGGGCAGGCTAAGTAAGACACGTGCCATCTCCTCAGTCCATTCTCAGTGGTTAAAGGTGAAGTGGGAGCGTTCTCCAATGGAGCTGTAGCCAAGACCACAAAACCCTCAAATCCCAAATCTTACCCAGTCGCCCTTCTCTGTCGTCACCATACCCTGCTACCAGCCCCTGCTGGGTTCTCAAGGAAGCTCAGGAAAAAATATATCAGTATTGGGGCCCCAGTGCTGAACCCTGCTAGAAGATCAAGGTGAAGTAAGGACAGAAACAAAACCTTAGCAAGATCTCCGCCCCTCTCAAATTGACCTTGACACCAGCAAACCCAAGGGTGCTGGGCACAGCAGCCCAGCCCATTAGCAACAGGGGCCCCGTTGATGGCACAGGCTCTGAGCAACTGGAGGAGAAATTCTTCTTTCACTGTAGAAGTGACCAGAGATCAATGGCGAACAGGCCTGGCACAAGGAAATGTGCCTAAATTCTCTTTTTGCATTCATTACTAAGCTATTGGCCAGCCCCAAGAGGCGGCTGGCATAGGCGTTAGCACACAAGGTTGGGGAAAAGGAGATTGAAGATGGCGCCCGCCTTCCGCCATGATGAAGAAGCCATGCCATGCACCTCTCTGCGGACATCGGAAGGACATTTTCAAATGGGTCCCACACCCTACCCAAGCCCTTGAGCCATTTACAAAACAAAGACCCTAGGCCCAGGTCACACCAGGCACCCAGAGCTGGGCACCCAGGGCTGGTGTCACACTGAGCGTGTCCTTGTTGCTGTTGTTAGGTGCCGTCGAGTCGGTATCCGACTCATAGCGACCCTCATAGGGTTTTCAATGGCTGACTGTTTCGGGATTGCCTTGGGAGTGGATTGCCAGGCCCTTCTCCCATTTTTGTGGTGCTGGGAATTGAACTCGGGACCTCAGAGACTGCAGCGCAGCGCTCTACCCACTGAGCCAAATCCCAGCCCAGGCATGCCCTAGTGTGAATAAAACCAGAGAGAACATGTGCCCACCCTCTTCTGCGGCTCTTCCTCCACAAGCTCTCTCTTTCCACTCGCCACCCCACTTCCTCCTCTCTTCCTCTGCTTCTCTCTCCCCTCTCTGGTAACCACATGCATCTCTCTCTCTTCTCTGGGGCCCGCCATCTTCTCTGTCTATCCGAGGCACCTTTCCCTCCAAGAGCCTGCTTAGCTCCCCTGTTCTCTGCTTTCTTTACCTTCCCCTGGGGATTAGAGACGTCCTTATGCCGAGTCACCCAGGGAACACAGGTTTTTCCAAGTTCTTTTGCAGATCTACCCAAGCTTCTTCAAGTGCCTCAGTTTTCCCTATAATTATTCCTTAAAGGTGCACTCTCTTTAATACACCTATTCTATACTATAATTTCCATATTGGGTATAAATTCTTTTATATGCTGAATATGAGGACCAAGGTTTCACTGCCAGGTTTGGACCCACACTCTGGACTCTCCTGCCTGTGCCCCCCATAACAACCCTACTGTATCTGAGAGAGCAAAATCAAATAAGCCTTCTAGACAATTCTTTCCACAGGATTTCCTCACCCTCGCCAATTTACCACTCTTTGACGTCACAACAAGGCAGGGGTGCGCTGATTCTTTGGGAGAATTCACACATATCATGGAGGGCTGTGGATGCTGCTGAGCTCTTGACCCTGGCCACTCCACCCACACCACAGCAGGGTGGCCACTGGGGCCACCATGTCACTATTGTGTGCCGCTGACAAGATGTGATATGAAGGGTGTTTCGCTTCTCTGATACGCTCCCCCACCCTCCCTCACAGTGTGTTCATGAAGAACCTCCATTGAAGTACATTCTACAAAGAACCTCACCATAACTCACCCAAAGTGTCAAGGTCATGAAAGAAGGAAATCCGGAAGTTGTTAGGAATTACAAGGGACGGAGGAGAGGTGGTGGCTAAGGAAATGAGGAGGCCAGGTTACAGCATAGAGCAGAGGAGCTGCTGAAATCCGCCTGGAGTCTCTACTTTGTTGTTGTTGTTAGGTGCTGTTGAGTTGGTGTCCAACTCATAGCAACCCAATGTACAACAGGTGAAACACTATTGTCAGTGCTTCTGTGCTGTTCATACGTTTTTCAGGGGCGGATTGATTTTGGGGAGTAGGTTGCTTGGTCCTTCTCCCAAATTAACAAAAATGGTCCTCTGCAAAGGTCCGAAGGGAGGCAGAGAATGTCTTTACACCATGCTGCAACTTTGTGGGGCAGTGACACTCTGTTTGGAGGATTGATGCAGAGTTGGAATTACAGCCTTGACTTAACATGATAACACAAGCAAAATTTCCAAACAAAGTCCTGTCCCACCTTTTTTGCTGTTAACTGAAATTTTGGTCTATGTTCTAAGTTGTTGTTGTTGTTAGGTGCCATCGAGTTGTGTCCGACTCATAGCGACCCTCATAGGGTTTTCAATGGCTGACTGTTTCTGGATTGTCTTGGGAGTGGATTGCCAGGTCCTTCTCCCATTTTTGCAGTGCTGGAAATTGAACTCAGGACCTCAGAGACTGCAGCGCAGCGCTCTACCAACTGAGCTAAATCCCAGCCCATGTTCTAAGTAGATTGATTTTAATAGGTTCTTTTCAGGTACATTTATTCTCAGGTAACAAGGACTACTTGCGAATTATTGTCCCAAGAAGTCACTTATTCTTGCTGAAATAGTGTGTTCATGGTGAAAATACCCATACTGTGCCATGATGGAGTCTCTCTGTTGTTGTTGTTAGGTGCCATTGAGTCGGTATCTGACTCATAGTGACCCTCATAGGGTTTTCAATGGCTGACTGTTTTGGGATTGCCTTGGGAGTATGTTGCTACGTCCTTCTCCCACTCTTGCGATGCTGGGAATCGAACTCGGGACCTCAGAGACTGCATAGCAGCACTCTACCAACTGAGCTAAATCCCAGCCCGTCTCTACGTTACTTAATATTAATGGACCAATGCTAATTTCTTAGCTTTGACAAATACACGGCAGTTATGTAAGACAGTCACATTAGGAGAAGGGTGTTGAATGGTATTTAGGGTCTTTCTAAT
Organism: Pedetes capensis; assembly: GCA_007922755.1. Taxonomy (NCBI): domain Eukaryota; kingdom Metazoa; phylum Chordata; class Mammalia; order Rodentia; family Pedetidae; genus Pedetes; species Pedetes capensis. The sequence goes on along the minus strand of VMDO01023278.1, from coordinate 12,505 downwards.
GCAGCCTTTGAGGCTCTTGGTAAATCTAAAATGATTCCAAATAAAAAGGTTTGTAAAGTACGTCTACAGAAGAGCGAGGTATCAGCCTTCTTGCCACGGTTCATTCTACTCTTACAGCACAGAGGTTTCGTTTTTTCCAAGAACAGAGTGGCAGTTCTGCTTTCTAAAGAGACAGAAAGCTACGCTGGGAAAGGTAAACCTCCAAATTGCAGGTATTGGCAGCACTTCCATAGCGGGGAGGAGCACCCCCCCCCATCCTAATCTGACAGATGCCATCCACAGGTACAAAAGCCACAGCCAATCTTTCCCTCATGGGGAAAGCCAGGAGAGACCAATGCTATGGACATCACAGAGCTCATCAGCTGCGTCCTTTATTGCTAGGCCTAAAGGGCAGGCTGGGACTAACAGACACTGCAAAAAACCAATAATATCAGAGAAGACGACCCAGCAATTCTCCCCAAAGGAAACAGCCAATTCTGGGAGAGAAAAGAACTTTAAAAGATTGCATTCATATCCTCAAAGACATTGGAGATGATATGGTGGTCATAAACCCATAGAACAAGGTGCTCTGGGGAAGAAAAAAAATGGAAGAGTATGAAAGAGCTCCTGGAAATTAAAAATTATTGCCAAAATAAAAAACGTCTTAAAAGGGCTGAAGAAATAAGTGGAGAAAACATAGACCTGCTAGAAAAGAGACTGTGCACAATGTCACTGGTGGCATATTTAAATTTTGAAGACACAAAACTTATATAACTTGTTGTTGTTAGGTGCCCTCGAGTCAGTATCTGACTCGTAGAGACCCTACATACAACAGGGGAAACACTATTGTCACTGCTTCTCTGCTATTCATAGGGTTTTCAATGGCGGATGGATTTTTGGGAGTGGGTTTCTGGGTCCTTCTCCCAAGTCTACAGCACCTGGTGTTCTTAAGTGGTCTCCCATCCAAGTAGGAACCGGGCCTGACCCTGCTTAGCTTCCGAGATCTGATGGGATCAGATGCCACAGAGCTACGGCTGCAGGCCTATGTAACTTAGGGACCCTCTTTAAAGAACTTGGGTATATATTGCAAGTTCAAAGTTAGGTTCAAGGGCCTTGAAGAGAGCCTGTGACCCTCAGGGTTCTGAAACTTATATTGCTTTTTATTTATAGTCACTCTACCTCCAACAAGCCACAGACAAAACCAAATCAAGAGAAAGACAATGCTGAAAGAGGAACCAGATGTGAATTACACAGCAAGTAGGCTAGATCTCTTATTTTTCAATGTCATAAGAGATAGACAAGTACCAAAAAAGTATGCAGCCGGTGCGGTGGCGCACGCCTGTCATCCCAGCGGCTCGGGAGGTAGAGGCGGGAGCATCGCAAGTTCGAGACCAGAGGCAGTCTGTGTAACTTACCAAGACCCTGTCTCCAAAAAAAAAGTAAAAAAAAAAAATGGGCTGGGGGTACAGCTCAGGGGTCCAGCACGTGCAGAGCATGCAGGCACGAGGCCCTGGGTTCGACCCCCAGTACCGCAAAAAAAAAAAAAAAAAAAAAGTATGCATACCTATATCCCTAATTCTGAAAATACACAGACAGGTATGCATATATACAATCAGGTGGTATGTTGTTGTTGTTGTCAGGTGCCGTCGAGTCGGTATCCATCTCATAGCAACCTGCATAGGGTGTTCAATGGCTGAGGGCTTCGGGATTGCCTTGGGAGTGGATTGCCAGGCCCTTCTCCCATCGGGTGGTATACCATCAGAAAAAATAAGAGCAGCAACGGTTAACCCTTTCTTCTGCTGGAGGACTCGTCCAGAGCTTGTGGACTGGCATTGCGGGGGGCGCTTTTTCTGTTCTTTCTATCTCATTCAGGACTGTTTAACTTTGCATGGTGTCCACACAGTGCCTTCCTACTGATGAACGAGCGGCATGCTAGAGACCTGGGACATCAGCCTCCTGCCCTCTACAGCCACCTCCACGCAGTAACGGGGCTCCCTTCCCCAAGCCCCAGTGTGACCGTCTCTGATGCTCCCTCACGCAGGCTGCATCATGGAGGTCACATGAACAGTCCAGTACAAGCCAGCTCCGCGCCACATTCATGCCCCAAATCTTGGCTTAAAGAAAACGATAATAGTCTCTGCTGGTGCCCAGCCCTTCACCTCTGGATCTTTCACTGGCTCTAGGCATCCAGCCCAGCCCCTGTATGATTTGTTGTTGTTGTTGTTGTTGTTAGGTCCCATTGAGTCAGTATCCGACTCATAGCGACCCTACGTACAACAGGCGAAACACTATTATCAGTGCTTCTCTGTTGTTCATAGGGTTTTCAATGGCGGATTGATTTTTGGGAATGGGTTTCCGGGTCCTTCTCCCCTGTCTGCTTGGCTGCTCCGAGTTTGCCCCTGTGACCTCACAGGATGGGCGTTGGGGCCTGCCCTGGAGAGCTCGAAGAGCCGGGAGCTCCCCTGTGGTTCTTTCTACCCCGGAGCCCTGGCCAAGCACAGACTGTTGCAGGAGTATAAGAGCCCAGCAGCCACCTTTGCCAAGGGCCACACAAACTCAGAGAGCGCACCACTGCTCTGCGCACCTCTCAAGATCAGGAGGAAGCTGGGACGTCCACCAAGATCACACGCTTGCCGGGCCAAGCCTCTTCCCCTTCCTGCCTCCCTGCTCCTTGCTGATACTTCCTGGAGTCCATCTCAAGTCAACTGCTTGCACCGAATCCTTAGCTCAGGCTCTGCTTTTTGGATCACACGATGTAAGGGGAAAATGTTGTTGTTGTTGTTGTTGTTGTTGTTGTTAGGAGCCGTTGAGTCTGACTCATAGCGACCCTCATAGGGTTTTCAATGGCTGTTTCGGGATTGCCTTGGGAGTGGATTGCCAGGTCCTTCTCCCATTTTTGCGGTGCTGGGAATCGAACTCGGGACCTCAGAGACTGCAGAGCTGTGCTCTACCAACTGAGCTAATAGCTATTATGGAAACAGCAGTGAACTTAACAATGCAAAAGCTGATGGAGAATAGCTATCGTTCTGTCAGTTGAGTGCCTACCACGGGCCAGGCCCTGAAGGGTGACTCCGCTGTGTACATTCACAGACACATTCAGTTGGCCAGTCAGTTTGGGAGGCTGTTTCCAGCCTCCTCCGTAGACGTTCATTCCTTGTTGCTGTGACTTAGATAAGGTTTGAGAGCATTCTGAGGGTTCTATGCGTTGAAATTGAATCCCAGGTGTGAGGTGTTAAGAGGATGGAAACTTCATCCACTGTGGTGTTTAGAGGTGGGAGAAGGACCTGGCAACCCACTCCCCAAAAGCAATCAGCCATTGAAAACCCTATGAATAGCAGAGAAGCACTGACAATAGGGTTTCACCTGTTGTATATTGGGTTGCTATGAGTCAGACAGGGATTCAATGGCACCTAACAACAACAACAACGAGATGGAGCCTTTGTAATTAGGATTAGATAGGATCACAAGGGCGGAGCCCCCATGACTGAATCCTGGTATCTTTATAGGAAGAGGGGAAGACACCAGGTGCGCGCGCACACACACACACGCACGCACACCGCGCACACACTTCCTGTCTCTTGCTTTGTGATACCTTATGCCACCAGGGGATCCTCCCAGCAGGAAGCTATTGCCACGTGCATCCCCAGCCTTAGATCTTCAGAACCATGAGCCAAAAGGAGGCTCTCGTCCTTCCAACTCACCCAGCCTGTGGCATCGTGTTGTTGGCCGCAGAAAATGAACTAATATGGCCACAGAGCGTCCCCAGAGCCCCTGCTTCTCAGAGGCATCTTGCTGCCTTCACGGGCAGACCTGGAGGAGCCAGGTTGCTTGGCAAGGGGACAGCCAGCCCGGGGTGACCTGTAGAGAGCCACTTCTGGAAACAAAACCGCAGAGCATGACGTGCAAAGGCCCAGGGCAGCCTGAGAGAGGGTCCGCTCGCTCCGCCTGCCTCCTGGAAGGAAGTCTCCGAGATGCCTCCGTTAAGCCGTGTTGCTTCTGATGTTTGTGTGTTGGTGAAGGGTTTTCTTTTTTTTTCTTTCTTCTCATTTTCCCTTTGATCTTCCCTGAGTAAACAGAGCTGAGCCGCAGGCTTAGGGGGTGAAAGGCCATCTTTCCCTCCCTTCTGACGGTGCCCACGGCTCCCTGCTGCGGAGAGGCGACAGGATGAGAGGGAGTCTGATGTGACAAGCCGCCCTCCCAGCCAGGTAACCCCGCAGGAGCAGCAGGTGCCTCAACACTGCCTCAGGAAGCCCACGGGCAGACCTGGGAGTCACAACACGTTTCCCATTCAGACGCTGAAAATTGAAATGCAAGGATAGGAAGCCTGCATCCGTAGCCCTGTGGCATCCGATCCCATCAGATCTCGGAAGCTAAGCAGGGTCAGGCCTGGTTAGTACCTGGATGGGAGACCGCCTGGGAACACCAGGTGCTGTAGGCTTAGGAGACAGTTCCAGCAACCCACTCCCCAAAATCAATCCGCCATTGAAAACCCTATGAACAACAGAGAAGCACTGACAATAGTGTATCACCTGTTGTATACGGGTCGCTATGAGTCAGATACCAATGCGACGGCACCTAACAACAACAACAACAAGGATGTTAAAGGACTTGCCTGATATTGCTCAGGTAATGAAAGAAGCTGGATTAGAACCGAGAGCAGCATAACGGGACTGAGACCTTTCTTCTGAATAACAAAGATCTCCTGGATATAATGTAATCTAGTCTCTCCTATCCCACCTTGTCAGACAAGTCCTAGGAGCGTTCAATGAGATAATGCACATCAACCATTTCACATGGAGCCTTGGCTGATGTAAACTCTCCAGAAACATTTCCTAGTATCGCTGTGATTGCTGCTGATGGGATTAGGGCTGCGGCTGCTGCTGCTGCTATTAGTTTTTTCTTTCATATTTTTTTGCTATTGTTTATGTGGTTGCTGCTGTTATTATTGCTTCTGATGATGTTGTTGTTTTGTTGTTTAATTTGTTTCATTTTTGAAGACAAGGTTTCACTATGTAGCTCAGGCTGGTCTGGAACTCACTATGTAATCCAGGCTGGCCTCGAATGGAGGATTCTCCTGCCTCAGCCTCCTGAATGCGGGATTACAAGTGAGGACCATCCCACCCCAGCTTGCTGTTCTTCATTTAGCCAATGCTCTTGTTATTACTGTAATTGCTGCTATTAACATTGTTACCATTATTATTATTATGGTTGTTTTTGCTGTTGTCGAAACTGCTGCTATTGTTACGTTGCTGCTGCTGTTATTCTTCTTTCATTATCTAGCGACTGGGGCTGGCATTTAGCTCAGACTGCACTGCTCTGTAGTCTCTGAGGTCCCAAGTTCAATTCCCAGCACCGCAAAATGGGAGAAGGACATGGCAACCCACTCCAAGGGCAATCCCAAAACAGTCAGCCACTGAAAACCCTATGAGGGTCGCTATGAGTTGCACTTGACTTGACGGCACCTAACAACAACAACTTTATTAGTTTCTGTAATCAGGCCCACAGAGATGAGACCTTACATACTTAATACACTGTGCTACCTCCTCACAAATGGAGAAGAAATAAGTTTAATGCTTCTAGACCACTATGGGTGTTAATTTCTGTACAATGCCAATTCAGCGTAATAAGCTGGTGTGCCTTTTCCAAAGTTGACGGCACAGCTAAAGTTTCCCAGAGTTCAAATTATGTATATATGTGCATATGTATGTATGTGTATTTGTATAAAAAGACCAGCACGTTACGCATCAATAGCAGCGACAGCTTTCCCAGGTTCTTTAGTCATTTGAACAGAATTATAGAGACATCCAGCACCTCCCATCAAAAAAAGAAGAAAAGCTACAAAACAAGACTCCAGAAACCAGCAAAGCTCTGTTGCGGTTGTAGTCATTATCTGGAAAGAAAGTATTCTAGAGTAACCTCATTAAAAATGGCTCTGAGAAAGCACAGTCACCGCTGTGCAGCCTAACCCAGGTACGAGATAGCTCTTGTCCACAGAGAGAGCAGCTGTGCGGTTGTTTGTGCTGCTGCTGCGGCTGTTACTGTAGCTGCTGCTACTGATACTGCCCTTGACGCTGTTTTCGTTATTTTTGCTGTTGTACTTTGTGCTGCTGTTGGTGACGTTCTTGAGGCTGCTGGTGTGGCTTTTGCCATTGTCCTGAGTGATGTTGCTGTGGTTGCTCACGTCGCTGCTGCTGTTGCTGCTGTAGCTGCCACTGCTGTTTTGGCTGCTGTGCTAGTCAAGGGTCCTGTGGTTGCTTGCATGCATGCAGCTGTTGTTCCTATAGCTGCTGCTGCTCTTTGTGCACTAGCTGCTGTGGATACTATTGATGCTTCTGCTATGATTATCATTACTGCTGCTGTTATGTTGACTTTGCCATGGTTACTGCTCCTGATGCTGCTCCTATTGTTGCTGATGCTATGATTTTTGCTGCTGTGCTAGTCAAGGGTCCTGTGGTTACCTGTACATGTATGGCTATTGTTCCTGTGGCTGCTGCTGCTGCTGCTGCTGCTGCTGTTTCTGCACTTGCTGCTGTGGGTACTATGATGCTTCTGCTGTGATTATCGTTGCTGCTGCCGTTATGTTGACTTTGCCATGGTTACTGCTCCTGATGCTGCTCCTATGGCTGCTGCTATCGTTTTTGCTGCTGTTGCAGCTGTTGCTGCGGTGATTGCCTGTATGGACGGTGCTATTGTTTCTTCAGTCGATCCCGCCATTACTTCCCTGCTGCTGTTGCAGTTGCCGCTGCTGCTGCTTCTGTTGCTGTTACAGTGGCTGCTGCTATTGTTGCCACACTGGTGGCCATCGCAGCTGCTGATGTCATTAGTCCTGCCGAGTGACTTGTTGCATCTCTGAGCTGTTGGCAATGCTCTGCCATTTGCCCCGCGGCTTGCCGCTGCTGCACCGCCACTTTTGCTGCAGTCACAATGACACCGTCACTGAGGTTTTTGCTGTTGTCTATACCCCCATCCAGGTTCCTTCTTTGGGGGCAGACTTCAACTCCGCACTAAACTTAAACAAGCCGGGATTTGCTAGCTGTGCCAAGGGCACCAACCCCCCTCTTTTTGCTCCCCCAGGGTGAGAGAATGTCCCCCCACCTCGGCAGGAGGAGCAGCTCTGAGCGGGGTCCCGGCTACCCTCTGCCTCCTCGCTGCACTGGGTGTGGGGTCCCAGCTGCCGCTGTCCCTCCCAGAGCTCTGGGCTGGCAATGGCGCCTGCCCAAGTCCACCTACCGCAGCGGATAGAGGAGGAGGCAACGTGTTACGGCCTTGCCTCAGGTGCACCGGCCACGTGGCCTTTAAAGATGACATGGTCTTCTCCACCTGTCACGCTCCAGTGTCTTCATTAGTTCAGAATTGGGAGATGAAGGAAGAAGTGTTATTTTCACCTTCAAAACACCAATGGTCTTTTAGCAATATAATGCAGTTCGCTTTTCCTCTCCGCAAGGAGCCGCCCCTCGTTCCTGACTCACTGACCACGCGCACCTCTGAGCCTCTGCGGCAGCTCACTATCCATTCACACCCGAGGTTAGCTGGGAAACGCGTGAACCTAGCTTGATTGTGAGCTCCTTCAGGCTGAGAGCCTAACTTCTACTTTTAATTTAAAAAATTATTAACATATAATAATGGTACCGATCATGGAGTACAGTGTGTGAAAGTCAACGCATGAGGTATACAATGTGCAATGACACAGAGAGAAGGATTGGCATTTTTGTCTCCTTAAATGTTTATCACCTGCAGCCATAGCCCTGTGGCATCCGATCCCGTCAGATCTCAGAAGCTAAGCAGGGTTGGGCCTGGTTAGTACTTGGATGGGAGACTGCCTGGGAGCACCAGGTGCTGTAGGCTTGGTAGAAGGACCTGGCAACCCACTCCCAAAAATCAATCTGCCATTGATAACCCTATGAACAGCAGAGAAGCACTGACAATAGTGTTTTGCCTGATGTACCTAGGGTTGCTAGGAGTCAGACGCTGACTTGATGGCACCTAACAACAGCAACAACAAATGTTTATCATTTCTTGGTTTTGGGAACCTTCAAACTCCTCTCTCTTACTTCTTAATTAAAATATATACATACGTAATATATAGCTCAAAAATGGTTGTGAACTGTGGTCACCCCACTGGGCTGTACTTAGAACGTATCTTAAACATCTACACTAAGCTGGTGTGGAAAACATCACAGGTGCTCAATAAATGCTGGTACAATGAACTAGTCAGGAGCTTCATACTTAGGAATACTTGTGGGATTGAGCGTTCATGCAACCCCGCCTCTTCCAATGGAAATCCTCATGGAAATTTGGGCTTAGACCATACACACGATGCCCAGGTGCTCTCGATGGGGATGGGACTGGAGAGAACCAATTGGCCCTTCACAGGAAGGGGCACAGCCATTCTGTTTAAAATCATTTGGTGGTTAAGTTCCATCCGTTGCTACCAACATCTTCACCTTACATGCAATTCAATCAAAGTGCATGCCCTACCATGTAGAGACACCGTGCTGGATAGCAGGTGGTTTTTTTTTTTTTTCTTGGTTTTTGGTTTTTGGTTTTTGGTGGGGTTTTTTTGTTTTTGTTTTTTGTTTTTTTTTGCAGTACTGGGGGTTGAACCCGGGGCCTTGCGCCTGCATGCTTTGCAAGTGCTGGACCACTGAGCTGCACCCACAGCCCATTTTTTCTACTTTTTGAGACAGGGCCTCATTAAGTTACACAGACTGCCTCTGGTCTCGAACTTGCGATCCTCCTGCCTCTGCCTCCCAAGCCGCTGGGATTACAGGCATGCGCCACCACGCCCGGCTAGGATATCAGATTTCTAAGGCCTCTGAGGCCTGGGTTCGATCCCCAGCACCACCAAAATGGGAGGAAGACCCAGCAGCCCACTTCCAAAACAATCAGCGAGCAAAAACCCTATGAATAGCAGACAAGCACTGATAATAGCACCACCGGGCACAGCACAGTGTCAGGGAGTGTTTCATTCTGTTGTTCATAGGGTCGCTGTGAGTCGGACCTGACTCCACGACACCTAACAACAACAAGGCTGCACGTGAGACTCCCAAGAGGCTGGAAGATAACTAGTTCTCAGATGCTTCAATTTACAAATGAGACTTCGCCAGCAGCCTGAAGAGGTCTCTGGGGCCAAGCAGAACAGTATTCCACGAGCTCCCCACAGAGTCTAGTGTGTGGCTCTGTGGGCTGCTTGCCCCTCACATCCCTGGGATTTTTATTCCCTTAGTCATTACCATGTATGTTTGACATGTACACCATGACGTTTTGGTACACGCAATGAAATGATTACTATAGTTGAACAAATTAACATATTCATCTCCTCACATAATTACAGTTTGTATTAGTCTGCTGTCATTGCTATAGCAGCAAGAAACAACCCAACAAAATTTATTGGGGAGGAGGTTTATCGGCTCACAGTTAGTGGATCCGTCCATAATGGCAGCAGCGCAGGCATGGCGGCAGCAGCAATGACCTCACAGCACGGCGGACCAGGAACATGGAGAGACCAGGGCTTGGTGACCTGGGTAAAAACCTCCAAAGACCCGCCCCCAGGGAGCCATTTCCTCCGAAGGCCCGCCCCCAGGGAGCCATTTCCTCCAAAGCCCCGCCCCCGGGAACCACTTCCTCCAAAGGCCCACCCCCAGGGAGCCACTTCCACCAAAGGCACAGGGAGCCACTTCCTCTGAAGGTCCGCCCCTAGGCCCACCACAAAGCAGGAATCCCACCTCCAAAACTTTCTGGACCTCTCCAGACAGCACCTCTAGCTGGGGACTGAATGTTGAAGCACATGACCTTTGGGGGACCCTATGTCTTCAATCCATGACAGTCTGTGTGTGTTTGTGTATGGAGAGCACCTAGAATCTGGTCTCTTGGCAAATTTCCAGACTACAGCATAATATTCTTAACTGCAGTCCTTCTGCGGTGCATTAGATAGCGACTCTTACTCATCCTGCCTAACTGCAAGTTTGTACCTTTAGACCTTCAATTTTCAAGGTTTCTTCAATCCCTGGGTTTTTCAGCAAATTCTAGTACTTGAGGTTACCAGACACCTGACTGCCTTGTCAGAGTAGTTGTTTAAAAAGCATTTTAGTGAGGCATGGTGATGCAAACCTATAATCCCTGTACCAGGAAGCTGAGAGCAGAGGATTGCAAGTTCGAGGCCAGCCTGGGCTACCTAGTGAATTCTAGGGTAGCCTGGGCAACTAATCAAGGTCCTGTCTCAAAAAAACAAAACAAGTGCTGGATGTGGTAGTGCATGCCTGTAATCCCAGCGTCTTGGGGGGTGGAGGCGGGAGGATTGCAAGTTCGAGACCAGAGGCAGTTTGAGTAACTTAGTGAGACCCTGTCTCAAAAAGTAAAAAAAAAAAAAAGGGGGCTGGGGCGCAGCTCAGTGGTCTAGCACTTGCAGAGCATGCAGGCGCAAGGCCCTGGGTTCAGCCCCCAGTACCACCAAAAAAAAAGAAAAAAAGAAGAAACCTAAAAAGTATTTTAGACTTCTTGTGGGTCTAATTAGATTATACTCATCTTGTGAGCAAGGTTTTAACGATTTTACAGGCCAATGTTGTATTCATGATACCATCTAACAGGCACAGAGAACCTGATGTGCGCCACGGTCATACTGTGTGCCAGGCTTGGAGTGCCATGAGCTTTTCTCAGGCCTCATTTCCTTATAGTAATGAAGCTAGCCCTTCAGCACACAGGAGCGCAGGCTCATCTGCTTCTCACAGTAATCCCAAGGGAGCCCCCACTGCCACCCTCCCTCCTTTGAAGAGGAACCAGATGACCAGAGTGGCTCAGCAATTTGCCCAAGGCCACAGAACTGGGGAGGGAAGGGAGCCAGGTGGGCTGGCACTGAACCCTGTTGCCGTGCAGTGACGGGCAGACCACGTCTGGGCTCGACAAGGCGCACACGATGGACGCGCTGATGTGCTCCTCGGGGCTCTCCAGAGACGCTGAACCTAGAGGACGTGTGCGTGCGCGTGCGAGTGCGCACGCGCTGGGAGAGATTTACCTTAAGGAGGTCCAACATCTCCAGGGCAGGGCAGCCCAGCCCGTGGAGACCTGCGAGGAGCTGACTCTGCAGCTCGAGTTCAAAGAGCGCCTACTGCAGGATTCCCTCATCTCAGGCCTCCGACTGCTTGGACGAGGCCCACCTGCAGTGTAGATGGGGGGGGGAGTGGCATGAAAGCGAAAGGGGATGCAGACAGACCAGGGGGTGAATCACGGTACACTTCCTGAACCGCGAGTTTACTGGGACTTCTTACGGGGATGTGGGCGCCTTTACATACAGCTGCACCCAGGGGGAGAATCCCCCAAAAATGTCCCCACTGAGACGCCCGCTGGAAGTCTGCGGTCAAGTCCCACCCGCAGCCAATCATCCACCTTTTATATAACCTAGGATCGAGTGCAGCGGGGCAGGAGGGCTAGTGATTGGCACCTCAGGGGAGGGCCTTGTGGAGGTCCCAGGAGCGTCTTCCGACCCTGCTTCCTTCCTCCCTCCAAGAGGGAAGCTTGACAGCTCCATTACCATCGCAGTAGGTAGACCTAGCCACGCTGTGCTGCTTTACCCATGTCATATCCAGGTCTGGGAGGGGGACTGTCCCCTGGTCTCTGCTGGCTGGGCTGCCCTGAAGATGTTGGACTTGCCTCCATAAAGTAAATCTTTCACTGCACGTACACACACACACACACACACACACACACACACACACACCTCCTCTAGGTTCAGCTTCTCAGGAGCGCCCTGAGGAGCTTCCTGATATGACTAGGTGGAAAATAAGCCTGGCTGTTGGGGGAAAGTAGGATGGATATGTGCTGATTTGATCAGATGGACAAGCCCAAGAAGGCCTTTCTGAGGAGAGGACATTTGGTAGGAATCAGACAGGAAAATGTGTGGACAGTGCTCAGGAATAGGGGGTGCAAAGGCCCTGTGGCAGGACCTAGCCTAGAGGATTAGAAAAACAAAGGGAAGAAACATGGTTGAATTCTGATGAGCAAGGAGAGCAGTGGAAGATGAGATCAAAGGAGCCAGGAGCCGGATTCCTCAGGGCCTTGTAGCCCCTGTCAAGGAATTTGCATTTTATTCTCAAGAAGTGATAATGAGCCACTGGGAGATTTTAAGCAGAGAGCAATCTATTTTTTTACCTAGATGAGTCTGGCTGCTCTGTGGAGAGGACACGGGACCAGGCTTGGGGGTAGGGTTGTCGGAACCTCAGTTCCATGAGGGCAATGCTGCTGGTGTTGCAGACGCTGTGAGAGACAACAGGGAGAGCATCGACTCGCCCCCTCTGTGAAGAGCGAGGGTCCCTGCTGTGTCCACAAGGCTGGAAGATTCCATATCCTTGCTATTGTGAAAAGCGCTGCATTGAACATGGAGATGCAGGTGTCTCTGTGGTATGATGACCCATCTCCCTTTGGGTAAATTCCCAATAGTGTTATAGCTGGGTCATATGGTAGATCTATTTTTAGTTTTTTGAGGTACCTCCATATTGATTTCCACAGTGGTTGCACCAATTTACAGCTCCAC
>VMDO01023277.1:0-31911 GCA_007922755.1 Pedetes capensis | reverse complement strand
TCATGTTTGGAAGAGTGGCAGGTCAACGGAAAAGAGGAAAACCCTCCACCAGATGGATTAACACAGTGTCTGCAACAATGGGCTTAAACATAAATAAGATGGTTTGCCTGGCACAGAATCGGCAAGTGTTTCGATCTGCTGTACATAGGGTCGCTATGAGTCGGACTCGACTCGACGGCACCTAACAACAACAACAACTTGTCATCAGTCTTAAGAATGGTTTATGGTATTATTGGTATTACTAATACCAAAGATGGCGATAATGCAAATGGACTAGATCACTCATGTAAGACTGCTGAGAATGTAAAAAGATAGGTCACTATAGAAAAAAGTTTGGACTTAAGTCAAAATCGGGATGCACGTATACAGATAAATATTCCCACAAGGAGACATACAAGTAGAAAGGAGATCATTGGTGAGGGTGTGGGGGTAGGGGAGGAGGGGCATGAGAGGGTAAGGGGGAAGTTATGTGAGCCGTGTACAATGAAATGCCTATATGGAAATGTCACAATGAAATACACGTCAGAATGAAATCCATTAAGTTGTACATTAAAAATTTCCAATAAAAAGAAAAGGATGGTTTATAGTAATCACACATACAGACACTGAGCCCTGTGTGAGGGACCAGTGATTGTTACCCCATTTATTCCTCACCATCAAGCTGCAAGGACAGAAGCAACATTTTCACACAGGAGGAAAACAGGCCCCGAGAGAGGAAGTTTCTTGCTATGCTAGAAATGGCACAGCTGGTTTTCTTTTCTTCTTTTTATAGACACATAAAAGTTGTACATATTTACAGGATACCATGTAAAGTTTGGGCTGGGATTTAGCTCAGCTGGTAGAGTGCTGCGCTGCAGCCTCTGAGGTCCGGAGTTCGATTCCCAGCACCACAAAAATGGGAGAAGGACGTGGCAACCCACTCCCAAGGCAATCCCGAAACAGTCAGCCATTGAAAACCCTATAAGGGTCGCTATGAGTCGGATACTGACTTGACGGCACCTAACAACAACAACATATAAAGCTTTGCCTGCAGCTGTAGCCCTGTGGCACCCCATCCCATCAGATCTTGGAAGCTAAGCAGGGTCGGGCTTGGTTAGTACTTGGATGGGAGATTACCAGGTGCTGTAGGCTTAGGAGAAGGACCCGACAACTCACTCCCCAAAATCAATCTGCCATTGAAAACCCTATGAATAGCAGAGAAGCACTGACAATAGTGTTTCTCCTCTTGAACATAAGGTCGCTATGAGTTGGACACCAACTCGACAGGACCTAACAACAACAACATATAAAGCTTCAATCTATGTATACATTATAAGTGCAATATTCAAATCAGGGTAAGGGTATCCATCTCCTCAAACATTTATCCTTTCTTTGTGGTGGAAACATTGAAAATCCTTCTTCTAGCTTGGTTGGTAATAATACACTGTGCATTATCATTACCTGTAGTTGCCCTACCGTGCGGTAGAACACCAGAACTCATTTCTCCTGTCTAACTGAAACCTCGCACCCATCGACCAGCATTTCTCCATTCTACCATTTCCCATACTCTCTCCAGCCTCTAGTAACTACTAGTCTGCTTTCAATTTCTATGAAACTAACGTTTTCAGATTCCATATGGGAGTGAGGCCATGTAATATTTGTCTTTCATTGCCTGGCTTATTTCACTTAACATAATGCCCCCTCGGTTCAGCTATATTGTCATAAATGTCAGGATGGAATCCTTTTTTATGGCTGAATAGTATTTACCTTGGGTGTGCGTACCACACTTTCTTTATCCATTCATCAGTTGTTGGACACCTAGTTGTTTCCAGTCCTTGGCTATTGTGAACAGTGCTACAATAAAACACAGGCCTGCAGATGTCTCTTCAATGTGCTAATGCCACTTGATTGGGGATCTGTACCAAGTAGGATTGCTTGATCATATGGCTGCTCTATTTTTTATTTTTGTGAGGAAACTCCATGCTGTTTTTCATAATGGTTGTGCCAATTTACATTTCCGCTAACAGTGTGTCAGTCAGTCTTTACCAGTACTTGCTGTCTTTTCATTTTGATAATAGTCACTCTAAGTGGAGATGATAGATCCTATGGTTTTGCTATGCATTGCTCTAATGATTAGTCGTATTGATCTTTTTTTTGCACGTATCTATTGACCGTTTGTATGTCTTCTTTTGAGAAATGTCCGTTGCCCACTTTTAATCAGATTTGGTTTTGCTATTGAGTTTTTTGAGTTCCTAATTTATTCTGGACATTAGCCCCTTGTCAGATGTATAGTTTGCAAATATCTTGTCCCATTCTGTAGGCTGTCTCTTCCCTCTGGATTATTTCCTATGCTGTGCAGAAGTCTTTTAGTCTGACATAATCCCATGTCTATTTTTGCTTCTGTTTCCTATGTCTTTTGGGTCTTATCCAAAAAATTCTCATCTATTTCAATGTCCTAAAGCATTTCTCCTATGTTTTCTCTAATAGTTTCATAAATTCTTGTCTTACCTTTAAGTCTTTAATTGATTTTGAGTTTATTTTTGTGTGTGCTGAGAGATGGGGATCTGATCTAGTTTCATGCTCTTGTGTGTGTATACCCAATGTCCTCAGCAGTCCTTATGGAAAAGACTGTCCTTTCAACAGTGGATATTTTTAGCATCTTTGTTGAAAATCAACTGGCTGTAGAGGCACAGGTTTACTTCTAGGCTCTCTCTTCTTTTCCATTGTCTATGTATCTGTTTTATGCCAATAAAATGTTGTTTTGATTACTATAGCTCCAGTATATTTCCAAGTCAGGTAGTATGAGGCCATCTGCTTTGTTCTTTTTGCTCAAGATTGCCTTAGCTATTCAGGGTTTTTTGTGGTTCCATACAATTTTAGAATATTTTTCTAATACTGTGAAGTTGTTAGGGATTGCATTGAATCTGTAGACTACTTTGGGTAGTACGGACATTTTAACAATACCTATTCTTCCATGAACAGAGGGTGTCTTTCCACTTTTTGTGTCCACTGAAATTTCTTTCATCAATGTTTTATACTTTTCATTATAAAGATATTTCACCTTTTTGATTCAATCTATTCCTATATACATATTTTTTGTAGCACTGAGATTTTTTTTTTTTTACTCAGGGCAAGTTATCACCTGTAACTCAATGTTCGCCTTAAAAGGTAACTAATAATAGTTCAAAGAGGTAATTATTGAGTCAGCATCCTTAGCATTTGAAATGTTTCTTTTTTTTTTTTTTATTAGAAATTTTTAATGTACATCATAATGTGATTCATTTTGACATGCTTTTCGTTGTGACAATTTTCATATATGCAATTTGATAAGCATTATTCATATAGGTTACCCCTTACCCTCCTCTATGTTTCCCCCCTCCCCCCTTCCTATCTAAGTTTCCCTATATAGTAAAAGATAGAGAAGACTTGGATGGGAAACTTGAAATGTTTCTTATAACATGAAGAAAGTGCAAGGCAAAGCTTCGTAAGTACTATGGGCTGCTCTGGAGGCTAACTGTGCCAATACACAAGGGCTTCTGCGATTTAGCTCCTCACCTGTTTAGTTCCTAGCTGCCTAATTTGAATAGTTTCATCTGGATCATCCACAGAGTCCAACTTCTCCAGGGCCAAAATGGATCTTGCCTGCCTTCCTCCAAAACTTTCTCCTTCCGAGGTCATTCTTTTTTTTTTTTTTTTTTTTTTGGCGGTACTGGGGGTGGACCCAGGGCCTTGTGCTTGCATGCTTTGCAAGTGCTGGACCACTGAGCTGCATCCCCAGCCCATTTTTTTTTTTTTTTTACTTTTTGAGACAGTCTCACTAAGTTATGCAGGCTGCCTCTGGTCTTGAACTCGTGATCCTCCTTCCTCCGCCTCCCAAGCTGCTGGGATTACAGGCGTGCCCACCCCTAGGTCATTCTTTCAGAATAATGGCTTCACAATCCTCCCCTTCCTCCAGGCTGGAAATATTGATGCTATCTTTGACTCCTGGCTCTCACGTTGCACTTAAAATGGGCAGGCACAATAGACAATCTGCCACAATCTCTCTTGACTGTCTCCTTGTTAATGCCAATGTTAGGCAGGGTAGGCATCGCTGGTATAATAAATAGATCCCGAGGTATAAAACGGCACAAAACCAAGAGGAGGTCCATTTTGCCACATGTAAAAGTACCAGATGCTGCTGGGTGCGGTGGTGCACGCCTGTAATCCTAGAGGCTTGGGAGGTGGAGGCGGGAGGATAGCAAATTCGAGACCAGAGGCAGTCTGCGTAACTTAGTGAGACCCTGTCTCAAAAAGTAAAAAAAAGGGGGCTAGGAATGCAGCTCAGTGGTCCTGTACTTGCAGAACATGCAGGCTCCAGGCCCTGGGTTGGACCCCCAGTACCACACACACACACACACACACACACACACACACACACACACACACACACAAAGTACCGGTGCATAAGCTGTTCATCAGAGTGGCCCTGTCCATGCAGTCATTCAGGGATTCAGGCTGATGGAGGCTCAGCTATGCTCACTGGACTTTCAGGGTCACTCTGAGGTGCGCTTCATCCCCAACTGGCTGGAAGGGCAAAGGCAAGAAGAGGCGCAGTGGGAGCCTTGATGGGAAGGTCTGGCAGTGGGGCACATTGCCTCCATTCAAACTCCACAGGGCTGTGGCCAAGTGCAGGGGAGGCTGAGAGGTGTGCATGCCCGGCTGTGGCCACAAGGCTCTTCTCCTCTCTCCCGTGCTGTAGCTTCTGCCCAGGTGTTATTCCAAGGCCATTTTCTTCTTCTTCTTATTTTTTTTTTTTTTTTTTTAACTGGGGTTGAACCCAGGGCCTCGCGCCTGCGTGCTCTGCAAGTGCTGGACCACTGAGCTGCACCTCAGTCCATTTTTTTACTTTTTGAGACAGGGTCTCGCAAAATTACGCAGACTGCCTCTGGTCTCGAACTTGCGATCCTCCCGCCTCCGCCTCCCGAGCCGCTGGGATTACAGGCGTGCGCCACCACGCCCGGCGGCCATTTTCTTCTTGAGGTTTCCCTCAAGTTCCTCAGCTTAATATAATTCCTGCTTCCTCTCTGCTCTCCCCTCATATACTTCCCCTCTAGCCATCTCCATGTTCTGTTTTCTATTATTGCTCCTTGTTGAGCCACGTGAAAGGCTGAACTCTCTCCTTGTATTTTGCCCTCCTTTGAATGCAGGATAAACCCAACTGCCTTGGCATGGCACGCCAGTGTGCTCCTGATCTCTTCTTAACAGATCTCTCCAGGCTTTGTTTTTGTAGCTCTTCCCATGGCTCAGTCTGTTGTTGTTGTTGTTAGGTGCTGTCCCACTCATAGCAACCCCATGTACAGTAGATCGGAACACTTCCCGATTCTGTGCCAGGGACACGATCTTATTTATGTTTAAGCCTGTGGTTGCAGACACTGTGTCAATCCATCTGGTGGAGGATTTTCCTTTTTTTCATTGACCTGCCACTCTCCCAAACATGATGTCTTTCTCTAGGGATTGATCTCTCCTGACTACGTGTTCCAAAATATGTAACACGCAGTCTGGCCATTCTTGCTTCCAAGGAGCACTCTGGTTATACTTCTTCTAGGACAGATCTGTTGGTTCTTTGGGCAGTCCATGGTATATTCAATAGTTGTCTCCAGCACCATAATCCAAAAGCATCCATTCTTCTCCTGTCTCCCTTGTTCAGTGTCCAGCTTTTATAACCACATGATGTGAAAATACCATGGCATGAGTCAGATGCACCTTTGTCTTCAATGTGAAATCTTTACTTTTCAGTGCTCAGTCTGGTTACCTTGAAATGCCTGTGTCTTGTGGCTCTGCACCCTTTCATGTTTCTGTGCTGGGGCCTCTACTGATCTCTCCCCCTGGATGCCCCGCCATGCACCTTCATCATCTAGTGAAGCAGAGGTCACATCACAGACGGGGTCCCCCGGCCTGTGGCCTGTAATGTGGGTCCACTCTGCTGATAGCTTCTATCTGCCGAGAGCTGTGCCTGCTTCTATTCTACTTATAACGCCCAACAGATGTGACTCCCTCCGTAACTAGAATGTTCTGAGTAAGTTCTTGGAGCCTCAGTGCAAGCCCGGGGGCTGGTACAGAGGAGGAATGATGGAAGCATTCTGAGTGAGCGTAGCCACCACTGAGCTAGCCACATTGCCTCCTCTCCTCTTGAGGTCTGTGCCGATTACCTTGAGTCTGATGATGGCAGGCACTGAAGACTTCTTACATGAGCTCTTTCGCTGTCACTTGATGCCCCAGATAAGATGGTGGAATGCAAGAACAGCTTTCACATGTCAAGGAGGCTGGGTAGGGAAAAATCTGGGGAAAACCCAGAGCATATAATGAAATACCAAAAAGAAAAAAAAAAAATAGAAGACGGCTTGGAAAATATATGTGAGAAATGAAGTTCACATTCTTGGACCGTTTCTTCCTCTTCTTTTTTTTTTTTTTTAAATTGAAATCTTGCCAAAGAGTACAGCCTTAAGGAAATTGGCCCAGGTGTATTTAATTTTCCAGAACAATACGCTGATGATTAGCATCTGGGAGCGTGAATTCTTAACCCTTAGGCTGACACCTACTGTTTGCTAACCACACTGGAAGCTTGAGGGTGTCTGCCAAGGCAAGAAAATGTCAGAGGAGCGAAGATGAAAGTTTAGTAAACTGAGAAGAAAAGGGCTCTGTGCAGGCTTGGAGACGGTTCAGGTAAAGGGGGTGGAAGAATACAGGTGGCTATACAGAGGTAGAGTGGTTCAGAAGGGCTAGAAGTTGGAAGCGTGACAACGCCATGTGTATTTCATGGGATTTGGGTCTTGGACATTTTCTCAGCCTCAGGGGCAAGAGAAGCCAGGCACCTATCTATGTTTTACTTTTGTATAAGATTGCAGTTTAGCATGCTATTGTTCTACTTGAAGTGGAAGGTCAGATTATCATGTAGATTGCTTTAAAGTTGATGTTCTAAGGCTAACTAGAGAAGGAAACTTTCACCTCTAGTACTGGAAGGCATTGGATGGTAGCACTGTGGGCGGAGCGCCAGCTTCTCTCCCGGATGTTTTCCTCACATTGATAGCATTTCAGTTCCATCAAGATGCCTCCTAGGCACGCAAGTGGAAGAAATGTTCATATTCTTGTCTTTCTAAGTGAAGGAGTAATTATCAAGGGAGAAAAAGTGCAGGATTGGGGTTCTTTCTGCACCTGGGCAAATGTCTTTGGGTCTCTCACCCCGGAAGCAGATCAAATCGCTGTTCTCAGCTGAGCAATTCTATGCTGCTGGGCAGGGCAGATTTCGACCTATCTTCCTCTCCAAACATCGTATGGCGTTTGTGACACATCACAAACCTCTGTCTAGTCTCATTTCCCTGGACTTCTTGAGGCAAGGCTGAAGACTGTTTTCCCTCACTAACTGGAAATTTCCAATGGCTTTTTCTTTTCTTCTCTTTTTTCTTTTCTTTTCTTTCTTCTTCTTTTTTTTTTCGGTACTGGGAGTTGAACCCAGGGCCTCGCACCTGCATGCTTTGCAAGTGCTGGACCACTGAGCTGCGCCCCCAGCCCATTTTTTTTTTTTTTTTACTTTTTGAGACAGGGTCTCACTAAGTTACGCAGACTGCCTCTGGTCTCGAACTTGCGATCCTCCTGCCTCTGCCTCCCAAGCCGCTGGGATTACAGGTGTGCGCCACCACGCCCGGCTCCAATGGCTTTTAAGATGGCTGTTGTTGTTGTTAGGTGCCGTCATGTCTGTATCCGACTCATAGCGACCCTCATAGGGTTTTCAATGGCTGATTGTTTCGGGATTGTCTTGGGAGTGGACTGCCAGGCCCTTCTCCCATTTTAAGATGGCAGAGGGGCAATATAATTTGCAAGGAACACAAAACACGCAGATAGTTGTGAAATGTTCATTGTTCCAGGCTATAAATAGTCCAGTTTTTATCTAGTATTCTGTGGGGCATTTATATTTTATCTTGAAGATTCCGAAAGTTTTGCAGTGCGACTTTTTTCGTTCCTTGCTCTTATTCCCATCTTTGCTGCTGACCTTCTGTTTGAAAGCCGAGATTCTCAGAGTGGTGGTATAAGGGGAAGATGCCCACGTTTTTGCACCCTATATAATTTGCTAGAAATAATAGATATACGGGTCTTTGTGACATTCCTATAGACTATTGAATAACAAGGGCCCCTGTGCTATTCCTTGGCTGTGCTCTGGGATTTTGTCCTAAAGAACCCCTCTTAATGTTACGGGTAAATCTTCCCTGTCCTTTTCATACTCATCCATTCACTCAACATCTTTTTTTTTTTTTTCTTTTTGAGACAGGGTCTTGCTATGTAGTCCTGGCTGGCCTGGCACTCACTATGTAAGCCAGCCTGGCCTCAAACTTGCAGTGATCCTCCTGCCTCATCTACCTGGGTGCTGGGATTATAGGAATGCACCACCACCATGCCCAGGTTTCAACATTTATTTTTATCAAGTTCCTGTTTTTTAACCAGGTATCAGGCTTGGTGGTAAGGACATAATGATGGGAGAACTAGACCTGCTGTCATGGCAAAGGACAGTAGCGCAGAGTCACAACAGTGAGGGAACAAAGGTAGATCAAAAGGAGAGAAGTGAAGAAGAGTATAGTTCTGAGAACATGTGCAACCATATAGAACATGAATCTGACCATGTGAGTTTCTTGGGGGAGGTTTTTTTTCCCCACAGAGATTTGAAGGGCAAGTAGGAAGTGTCTGGATAGAGGAAGAGTTAGGGGAACGAAAGCCTCTGAGAGGGGAAGAGCATGAGCAAAGACCCTTTGACCTGGTGAGCCTATAATTAAAGCTCTGATTGGAGCTCAGAGTACCAGGTCATGACCAGTGTTCTAGGAGGTGATCAGGTCTTATCCTGTATCTGAGGACAACGGGAAGCCAAGGTTGGTTTTAAAGTGGAAATCTGAGCTTTGAGATTATTCTGGCAACTGTAGGGAAGAGAGTAGGACAGGGCTGGGGTGGATACAAGGGGATTATTTCAAGCAACAAAAATCAGTCTGGATTTATAGGTTGGTGGCCATGGAACTGGAGAGAAGTAGGGACTCGATTTTATTCAGAGGGAAGATGGGCAAGAATAGGTATTGGATTGACTGTGATATGTGCTGGGGAGATGGAGAAAATAATGCCAATGGGGGCCCATCCATTTGTACCCAGCAAAACCAGATGCAGGAAGATGAACTGAAAGAGCTACAAAGGAAGAGGTGAAAAAAGGCATTTGGGTAGAAAATCCAAGGTCAGCATTGGACACATGGAGTTTGAGATGCCCTTAAGGAATTTATGGCTTGGTAAATCATAGGCAGCCTGCAGCCATAGCCCTGTGGCATCCGATCCCGTCAGATCTCGGAAGCTAAGCAGGGTCGAGCCTGGTTAGTACCTGGATGGGAGACTGCCTGGGAACACCAGAAACTGTAGGCTTGGGAGAAGGACCTGGCAACCCCCTCCCAAAAATCAATCCACCATTGAAAACCCTATGCACAGCAGAGAAGCACTGACAATAGTGTTTCCCCTATTGTACAGAGGGTCGCTATGAGTCGGATACCGACTCGACGGCACCTAACAACAACAACAACAACAACAACAATTCATAGGCAAGGTCTGTGCTGGAGATAAAGATTTTTAAGTAATCAGTGAATACCCAGTTGGACGTTAAAAATCTTCTGGGAAAGCCCAGTTGGGTGAAATGAATACTTTATGAAATAATAATAATCTGATGGTTCCTCAAAAAGTGAAATATAGAATTACCACATGACCCAGCAATTTCATTCCTACATGTATACTTAAAAGACTTGAATCATTTTACTTAAGTAGGGATATTGCCCTAAATCTAGAAGGTAAAGAAGTTATCTCACATGCCCAAGGTGTCTGCTGATAAGAGAACAATCATAAGCCTCAACCATCAGCCCTGTCTTCAACCATAAAAGTAAAAAAATGACTTTCAGCCTTAAGTCAGTGCTACTTAGCACACTTGTCTGGGTCTTGGAGAAATTCTTCCACCCCCAGTTCACACCAAGAGGAAATGGTGGTGGCAGGTGTGGTGACAGGTTGGAGAAGAATTCTGTATTGGTTTAATGTGGTACGTCACTTGCACCCTGACATACAAGAGTTGGGGAGGGCCTTGGCTCACCCACCCCTGTGACATCATGTTATTAGCTGCAAAGGCTTTAAAAACCATTACAAGACCAACCCTAAAGTTGCTCATAAATGCCAAATACTTGTTACTTCTTCAAGGATTTCTAAGTTATTTTGTATTTTGGAAAGGTTTAGTTCTATAACATAAATCATACTCTTCAAAGTTGGGACAACTACATGGAGGGTATTACTGTTGCCACCACCACCACTACTGACCAGAAGGCTAGACATGAACTCACTGAAGCCTATTTGGTAGGTGGTGTTATTTCTGCCACTTCTCCAAGGAAAATATTGATGCTTTCAGCAGATATAGAGCTAGAAAATGGCAGAGAAAGAACAGGAAATGGTGTGTGCCTGTCTTCAAAGTATGGTGGACACAGGACTGACTTTGAGAGACTTGATGCACATTCTGTTATGTTCTTTTGCTCCATAGATAGTTCATTCTGTTTTAGAACTTGGGCCTTTGTCTGTCTGTCTGAAATAGTCCCCTTGTATCCTCCCCGGCCCTGTCCTACTCTCTTCCCTACAGTTGCCAGAATAATCTGAAAACTCAGAGTTCACTTGAACAGTGAAAGTGTAGACTCATCTCCCGAAACACATAGTCTAGGGTCAGCCCACGGCTCGCTCTTGCCTTCCTACCCCCTTTCCTAACATATGTCTGTGAAGTACTTTGAAGATGAAAGCTACCATATAAATGCTTAATATTATTATTTCATCTGCAACCATAAAAAGAAGCTGCTGATTAGAGATGAGTGGGTTCTTTTCTCTGAAATTCTCTGAAGCACTCAATTTTTGCTTCTTAGCTGATGGATGTGGAAGCTGAATCCTTCCTTAGTGAGAAAGATAAATCTGTTGACTTTGAAAAATGGACTTTGATGGTTGGGTAGAGAGGTTAGCTATTGTGCTGGGTCTCAGGGACAGGGGAAAGGGAGAGAGATAGAGATAGAAATAGATAGAAGAAACTCCAGATATTTGTTTCATTTGAGAAACAGGAATGGTTGAGGTGTGGAATCTGCTATTTACCATACATGGTGATCTTTGCTCAAAAGGTTCTCAGAAGAATGCATTCTTATTTTCTCCCTTGTCCACACCCACCATTGATAATCAAGGCCACTTGGATGATTTTGGCAGCCAGTCTAAACCAGCTATACCACTTTACGTTTGCAGGGGTGGGTAGAAGAATAGTTTCTCCACTGAAAACTATTAGAGGAATTTACAGGTTGTCAGGGTGTAATTAGGCATGAAAGGCATTGGCAAGGGCAAGAAACTTACATTCCTTCTCAGCTCTTAACCCTGTCTCCTTCCATAACCGGCAAGTCTTCCCCATATCCTGGTAACTGTCCCTCCGCTTCAGCTTGCTACTCTTTGCCTCTCTAACCTGCCTGTGCTTAGCTCTGGGTCCATCTAAGCTGTTATTAGCTGCAAAGCAAGTATGCCAGATAGGCTTTCTGCCATTTTGCATTTATGCATGCACGGACATGTGTGATTTAAAATGTAAAAACATATTTTATTAATTAGTTGTTGTTTGGTGCTGTCTAGTCAGTGTCCAACTCATAGCAACCCCATGTGCAGCAGGCAAAACACTATTGTCAGTGCTTCTCTGCTATTCACAGGGCTTTGAATGGCGGATTGATTTTTGGGAGTGGGTTGCTGGGTCCTTTTCCCAAGCCTACAGCACCTGGGTTCCCAGGCAGTCTCCCATCCAAGTACTAACCAGGCCCGACCCTGCTTGGCTTCTGAGATATGACGGGATGGGATGCCACAGTGGCACAGCTGCAGGCCCATTAATTAATTAGAAAGTCAATTTTGGCCTACTTTGAAGTTGTATTGTTATTGTTAGGTGCTTTTGAGTCAGGTCCGACTCATAGTGACCCTATGTACAATAGAAGAAACAATCTCAGACGTTGTGCCATGTCTGGCACTACATCAGTGTTTCTGTGCTATTCACAGGGTTTTCAATGGCTGATTATTTCAGGATTTTTTTCAGCAGTGGGATGCCAGGTCCTGTTCCCATTTTTGTGGCGCTGGGATCAAACCCAGGGCCTCAGAGAGTGTAGAGCAGCACCCTGTCAACTGAGCTAAATTCCAACCCCCTACCTACATGTTATCAGCATTAATTAAGAGAATCAGTTTATTTACTTATCAACATTTAAAATGTGAATATTTAGAGGATAAAGGCTGTTTGGAAATTAGGAGTTGAGTTGTTATGAGTTTGCCTAGGTGCTCATTTTGAATAAAGCCAAACACCTATGAAAACTATAACTACTTCTTTCCCTTTGGAGGAATGCTTCTCACAGACAATAAACTGGAGGGCAGGGATAATGACTCATAAATATTTACACGACCCCTGTGGAACAGTGCCTGTATTGGTAGGCACTAAAAGGAATATGGGCTGGGGTTTAGCTCAGTTGGTAGAGTGCTGCTCTGCAGTCTCAAGGTCCTGGGTTTGATTCGCAGCACCACAAAAATGGGAGAAGGACCTGGCAATCCACTCCCAAGGCAATCCTGAAACAATCAACCATTGAAAACCCTATGAGGGTCGCTATGAATCAGACATGACTCGACGGCACCTAACGACAACACAAAAGGAATACTTTAAAAATAATGATAGCCTGATGTTGTTGTTGTTGTTGTTAGGTGCTGTCGAGTCGGTATCCGACTCATAGCGACCCTCTGTACAACAGGGGAAACACTATTGTCAGTGCTTCTCTGCTGTTCATCGGGTTTTCAATGGCAGATTGATTTTTGGGAGGGGGTTGCCAGGTCCTTCTCCCAAGCCTACAGCTTCTGGTGTTCCCAGGCGGTCTCCCATCCAGGTACTAACCAGGCCCAATCCTGCTTAGCTTCCGAGATCTGATGGGATCGGATGCCACAGGGCTACAGCTGCAGGCTCAATGATAGCCTGATGGTTCCTCAAAAAGTTAGATATAGAATCCCCACATGGCCTAGCAATCTCATCCCAGCTATGCAGCTAAAAGAATTGAAAACAAGTCCTCAAAAACTGATATAGATGTCTTGTATATTCGCAGCAGCATTATTCAAATAGCTAGAAGGTAGAAACAACTCAAATATCCACCAATGGATGAATAGTTTTAAAAGGTTGTGGTATATGCATACAATAGAAAATTATTCAGCCATAAAAAAGAAGGAAGTACTGCTACCTGCTTCAATGTGCCAAAAACTTTGTGCTAAGTGATGCAAAAGGTCACTGTGTTAGTCTAATCAGGCTGCCATACAAAATATTCCAGCCTGGGTGGTTTAAACAATAGAAATTTGTCTCTCATGTTCTGGGAGTTCTTGGAAGTTCAGGATGGAAGCCTCAGCAGGTTTGGTTCTTCCTGGGGCCTCTCTTCTTGCCTTGCAGATGGCTGCCTTCTTGTCTGTCCTCACGTGGCCTTTCCTCTGTGCTCACAGGAATGATGACGTAAGTCATGTGGACTAGGGCTCCATCCTCGCAACTTTACTTCATGCTCCTTACCTGCTAAAAGGTCCCATCTCCAAATACAGTCACACTGGAGGTTTAAGGCAGCAAACTGAATTCTGGGGAGACATAATTCAATCCCCACTAGTCGCATATTATATGATTCTGGATATACATATGCCAAGAACAGGTCACTCTGTAGAGAAAGCAGATTGGTGGTTTCCAGCGATTGGCAGATGTTGTATAGGATGGGGCCGGTAGGCAAGGGGAGTGTAACTGCTTGATAGGTACAGGGTTTCTTCTGGGGTGATGAAAATGTTCTGAAACTAAACAAGTGGTTGTGGCACAAGATTGTGAGTATACTAAATGCCATTGAATTTTTAAACTTTGTTGTTGTTGTTGTTAGGTGCTGTCGAGTCAAGTTCAACTCATAGCAACTCTTATAGGGTTTTCAATGGCTGATTGTTTTGTGATTGTCTCGGGAGTGGATTGCCACGTCCTTCTCCCATTTTTGTGGTGCTGGGAATTGAACTCGGGTCCTCAGAGACTGCAGAGGGGTGCTCTGCCAACTGAGCTAAATCCCAGCCCTTTTAAACTGTAAAATAGTTAATTTTCTGTGATTTTTCACCTGGTAATATAATATTTTAAAATCCAGTCTTGACCACCCCCCGTGCTAGAGATTGAACCCAGGGGCTTGTGCATGGCAGGCAAGTGCTCTTCCAGTGAGCTACTTCCCTGGCTGTTGACATAGCTTTGAGGCCTTCACTAGCAGCCAGACAGCTCCCCTTCTTGAGCAGCTGATTAAGAAGTCCATATCTCCAGCCACCTCCCATATTAGGCTCTCACACTTGGGGCCACTGTCCACCTGCCCTGATCACCAAGGCCAGGCATCAGACAACTCCAGACAGCTCCTGAGCCCCAGAGCCTGCAGGAATTGTCCAGATTAGCCAGTCGTAAAGCAGCTTACCCAACCTCCTCACTCCTTCCTGCAGAAATCACAGTCAGGTGCCTGCCTAGGCTCTTCCCCGTCCCTCTCATCCTGAGAGATCCCACTGCTTCCGAACATGGCTCTGAATGGCATGCTCTGTCCTCCTCAGGGAGCTGTGAGTCACACAACTCTAGAACCCTTCTGGTTTCTCTCTCCTGATCTGCACCTGGCCTCACCAGACCTTGTACAAGATGATGTTGTTGTTGTTAGGTGCCTTTGAGTTGGTATCCGACTCATAGCGACCCTGCGTACAATAGGCAAAACACTTTCAGTGCTTCTCTGCTGTTCATAGGGTTTTCAATGGCAGTTGTCCAAGATAATATGGTTAAAATGTGCCTCAGCAGGAAAAAAAAAAAAAAGGAAAGCTGTAGCAAACGAGATCTGAGCACTTGCTGTATACCACGCACTGTACTAATTATTTCACGCCATTTTACTTTGTCCACTTAACTCCATGTTGAGGTGGTTGGTGTTCTGAGGAGATGCTTTATAGGGGACTCTGAATAAGGCCAAAGAAATTAAGCAACACATTCTCCTTCCAACAAGCTTTCTGGAAACTTGGATTGCCAGGGTTACATAGGATGATTTTTGATTGGAAGCAGTTGATTTTCAGTTGCGTCAATGTTGAAAGAACATTGCTCTACCCTGAATTGAGATGCTTGGTGGTAAGTGATTTAGAGGCTGTAAATTTTTGTTGTTGTTGTTAAGGAATGTTTGCAATGAACTTGTCCTGGGTGGATACAGAGATGTGCTTTCAAATCCTTTGTTTTTGTTGTTGCTGTTAGGTGCTATGAGTTGAGTCCAACTCATAGTGACCCTCATAGGGTTTTTAATGGCTGATTCAGGATTGCCTTGGGAGTGGGTTGCCACGTCTTTCTCCCATTTTGCGGTGCTGGGAATTGAACTTGGGACCTCAGAGACTGCAGAGCAGCGCTCTACCAACTGAGCTAAATCCCAGCCCTTCATATCCTTTAGGGTTTATAAAACCTAAAGGGGCAGTGAGGCTTCCTGGGTGGATCTCATGGTTAGAGAGGTCCTGGAGGGCAGGTAAGGGGTGTTAAGATGGGCACAGGGATCACTCAAGATGGTAATTAGTTCTAAACCCACACGTGATTGGTCTGTCATCAGATTTCCTTGGGGATTTTTTATTTACAAAAGTTTGGCATATCATCTCACTGAGGGGATTAAATATCTCCTAATATGCATGCTGGCTGGGATTTAGCTCAGCTAGTAGAGTGCTGCTCTGCAGTCTCTGAGGTCCCAAGTTCAATTCCCAGCACTGAAAAAACGGGAGAAGGACCTGGCAATCCACTCCCAAGGCAATCCCGAAACAGCCAGCCATTGAAAAAAACCTTATGAGGGTATGTATATTTGTGTATGTTTATATATCTCTATATAAATTACAACTCTCTCTTTTTAAATGTTTGTGTTGTTGTTAGGTGCCATTGAGTTGGTGTCCAACTCATAGTGACCCTATGTACAACAGGTGAAACACTATTGTTAGTGCTTCTCTGGTATTTGTAGGGTTTTCAGTGGCTGATTGTTTTTTGGAATTTAGCTCAGTGGGTAGAGTGCATCTCTGCTCTGAGTACCTGGGTTCAATCCCCAGCACTGCAAAAATGGGTGAAGGGCTTGGCAATCCACTCCTGAAGCAATCCTGAAGCAATCAGCCATTGAAAACCCTATGAGGGTCACTATGAGTTGGGCGTGACTCAGCCTCACCTAACAATAACAAATATTCATATGAATGACTCTGTCTTAACCAACAGATTTTCTGGCCTGACCCATGAGGTGTCCCCAGTCTCGATCTTGCTGATTTTGTGCCCATGGTGCAAATCAACATGTCCTCTGATCTCTTTCCTCTGTGGAGTGACCACAGGGTGCAGAGGCTCCCTACCTTCAGGTGCAGTTTCCTGGGCTAGTAGGTCGGAGGTGGGGCTGTGTTCTTCACATGCCTGATTGTGCCTATTTTGATGTATTTCAACCCATTGCAGTTCTCATCATTATGGGAGGTCTTATGGTTCCATCTTTGATCTGTGAGAGATCTTGAAGTTGAGCCACTTTGACTAGTGGCTCTTGGTTCTTCCTGTTATGACCCTAGAAATCCTTGATAATTGTTTTGGAATCTGTTATATCTGGAGTTTCAGCTCCTCTTCTGCTTTTATTTTTGCTCCATGCTTGGAACTTGTCATTTCTTCAAAAATCCTAGTTTGTTAAAATGAGAAATGATATTTCAAGACCACTATCTGGGGACTAGAGATGTTTACAACTTTAGTGTTGGTCCCGGGTCTAGGCCTTGCCAGTAGAGAGAGCTAGGAAAATGTTTGCACACATGTTATCTACTTCCCTCCCTCCTTATCTCTCTGTCAATCTATCCATCTATCATCTCTTTCTATAAAGATAAAATATGTTGTGAATTCATACTCATTTCTAATTTCAAATGGAAGATTACAGAGCTTTTACTTTACCTTCTTTATACAACATCTGTTTCTCCTTTCTTTCGCTCTAAAAATTCTATTTTTCAAGCACACAATTAAAATTCTAGAATTGGAATATCCCATAATACTCACTTGCTTTACTCTATAAAATACACACAACAGTTTCAGAATGGTAATATCATACTCCTAACACCAATGATGATCATTGAGTATGGTTAACTTTATTTTTTTGCATGTACAGTTGGCACCTCCTATCCACAGCTTCCACATCAGTGTTTTTAGCCAAGTAATTAAAATATTTGATTTGGATCAAAAATATTTGAAAAAAATTGCATTTGTACTGAACTTGTATAGACTGTTTTCTTGTCATTTCCCCCTAATGATACAGAATTACAACTATTTATATAGCATATATGTTATAGTAGGCATTAGACGTAATCTAGAGATGCTTTAAAGTATGTGGGAGGGCATGTGTAGGTTGTATGTATATACTATGCCATTTTATATAGAGGGCTTTATATAAGCCTGGCACCAAACTCCTGTGGATACTGAGGGACAACTCTACTATCTTCATTCTCTCTTTATGTTTCTTGGCTTGTACTATGTCCATGTTGTTAGATTTACACAAACATAGTAATCTATACTATAAGATCCCCCATTTAACCTTCATTTAGTCTTAGTTTTAGAAATAACTGTGTGTTAAAAGTGCTCATCACCTATCCTTATGTGTATGATTCTTTAGTTAGTTTGGTTGTTTGAACCATGTGATCCAGTAGATTCCTCAGGAAGAGCTCAAGAGAATGCTATTTTCTGAGTTTCTGTATGATGTAATAGATTGTCTGTGCTCTTTACATATGAAAGTTGGTTTTAATAAACATGACAAATGAATACAATGTGCGATCTGGGATTTTCTCTTGCTTTAAAGAACACTGCACAATTGACAAAATTTGAATAAGGTCTGCATAACAGGTATGAACAGCAGTGTTGTTAATTTTCTTTGAGAATTATACTGTGGTTATATAAGATAATATTTTTGTTTTAGGAGACAAAGCCTTCAGCATTTAGGGATAAAAGTGCATTATGTCTACAACTTACATATCTCTCTAAACACACATGTATTCACATGATAAATGTTAATATTTGGAAAATTGAGGTGAAAAGCATATGGGGATTTTGAGTTTTTTATAGTACGCTTCACCTTTTCTACAAGTTTAAAATTGTTTTGAGATAAAAAGTTAAGATATTTACATAATATGAATTTCTCACTGACATACAAATGTGTGTGTATGCCTGTTTATGCTGGCATCCATGATTTTATGGTACAATTTTATTGTCTATTTTGGTTTGCATTTTTTCACATAAGCAGTAGAAACTTTTTTTGATGTTTAAGGACTTAGATTTGACAATATAAAATATGGGATATTGATTATGGAACCAGAAAATGTTCAGGGAGAATGACATGTATGTCTTATTTGGGAAGAAGAGAGAATTCACTGATAAACAGAGGTATAAAGATTTGCCCCTTACTTAAAGGAAGAAAAAAATCCTCTACAAAAGTTGATATATAAAAATGCACAATTAAACTTAGTGAAGAAGGAACAATAAAAAGAGTAGAAAGAAGTAGGGAAGGAACTAGCAAAAGGAAGCGAAGATAGCAGAAGGTGGGATGAGGAGGAGAATCAATGTAGAGGGATAAAGGAGGAGAGGATAATCTCAATGTAAATGAGGCAACTTCATGAGTACATGGGAAAAATAGGGGAACATAACCCAAATATGCATATGCATTTTGCTCCATATTAGTCAAAAGGATCCATAAACCTTGTAAGTTGATAAAAGTGTAACCAAAAGTGATATAATAGTTGCATAATGGAAAAATGCTGTATTACTCTGCACCCCACCAATATTTACCAATAAAGGGAGAAAAATATTAAATAAAAAAGAAAGAAAGAAAACCCTATGAAGGTTGCTATGAGTCAGACCCAATTTGGCAGCAACCTAATAATAACAACAACAAGCAGAAGAAAGGAAAAAACCAAAATCAAAATGGAATTCAACTAAATAGAAAATTGATAGAGAAAAATTGATGAAACCAAAAGTTTGTT
Source organism: Pedetes capensis (assembly GCA_007922755.1). Lineage (NCBI taxonomy): Eukaryota > Metazoa > Chordata > Mammalia > Rodentia > Pedetidae > Pedetes > Pedetes capensis. The sequence continues at coordinate 12,846 of VMDO01023277.1, read as the reverse complement.
CTAGCTGGGTGCAGTGGCACATGCCTGTAATCCCAGCAACATGGGAGGCGAAGGCATGAGGATCCTGAGTTCAAGACCACAGGCAGCCTGTGCAATTTAGCAAAACCTTGCTTCAAAATAAAACAATAAAAAAAAAAAAAACACCCTCACAAGTGTATAATCTATGTGACATGCAGGAAAAGTCAAAACTACAGAAATGGGAAACAAATCAGCAATTTCCAGTTGCAGGAGGAAAGAGAAAGGATTGACTAATGAGTATAAGGGGTTGATGGATCTATTGTGCATTTTGATTGTGGTATAGAGACCCGAATGTATGCTTTTACCAAAATCCATAAAGCTGTATACCACAAGAAAAAAAAAAAACATTTGGTCTTGATTCATTTCACACACGTGGCACTTCTGCCATTTTGTCTTGATAATTAACTGAGACCTTGTTCCCGTTCTTTCACTGGTTTTTATTTATTTAAAGCCAAATAAAAATAAACAGAACTACCATTATTTTGCATCAAATTTCCCAAGTAGATTTAGGGAGGTGGTTTGAAATAAATAAGAGACAGATGCAATGGAATTTTATAACTATCATGGGCTTTTGGGGTGTAACCATTTTTCTTAGGCAAGTTCATAAAAACAGTTCTATCCCATTGTACTCTGTCCTTAGGGACTAATGTTCTAAGAAGGGAGAATAATTTTCCAGTAAAATTAATTCTGTGAGGACTTTATGTGTTTTAAAGACATACCAATTTGTGTGTGTGTGTGTGTGTGTGTGTGTGTTTAGGGATCGTACAGGCAGGTTGCTCTGTGGCTAAGGGGGACCTCCCTGGTGGATTGTGCTCTTGTCCTAACGACATAGGGGTGGGTGGATATAAACGTCTTCATGATCGGACCTCCAGAACCCTTTGTCTTCATGACTTTCATCTTTTCCAGTAGATTGCAAATTCTCATTAAAAGTGGAGGGTCCCTTGAAGGTATGAAGCAAATCATTTGAAGGGTTATCTACAATGGCCTGAAATAGCAACTCCATTTATCAGTGGGAACATGATCAATAGGTTCCCAGGCCAGCTGACTAAAACTTACCAACCCTGTCATGTTAATTTTTGTGGTTCTTAGGTACTACTACAGACCTGACATGAGGGGTTACTGTGTCTGGGAGCAGTTTACAACCAGGCCATCAGAGGCAATTTTTAAAGGCCCTTCTGGCTCAGGGTACCTGATGTGCCCCCTGCACTAGTCTCGCCTTAGTGTAGTTCTTCTCACCCTGTCCCGTGCTCAAAGGCATGCATGCTCCTTACCGGCTAGCAAATATATGCTCACTCTTCAGGCAGCATCCAAGGATTTGTCTTTCCTGACCCACTGTGTGCTCTTTCCCCTCAGGAACACACACCATCTAAAGCTTAGTTGGAACAAACAAAACTTCCTCATCTTTCCTCAGTTTGCTATTTTTGCTCGCTGTTCTTGGCACCCAGAATCCAGTTCCCATGTGTGTCTGCCTGAGGGATCCCTCGTCTTTGCTCAGTCATCTCATATGCCACCTCCTTCTAGGATTATTTCTAACTGGATCTCCCCCTTTTGCCTCAACCTATCCTCTTCTTGCCTGAAGCCATAGCCCTATGGCATCCGATCCCGTCAGATCTCGGAAGCTAAGCAGGGTCGGGACTGGTTAGTACCTGGATAGGAGACCACCTGGGAACACCAGAAGCTATAGGCTTGGGAGAAGGACCTGGCAACCCCCTCCCAAAAATCAATCTGCCATTGAAAACCCTATGCACAGCAGGGAAGCGCTGACAATAGTGTTTCCCATTGTAGAGAGGGTCCCTATGAGTCGGATACAGACTCGACGGCACCTAACAACAACAACAACATCCTCTTCTTATGGGGCTGGGATTTAGCTCAGTTTGTACAACACCGTTCTGCAGTTTCTAAGATCCTGAGTTCCATTTCTAGTACCCCCAAAATGGGAGAAGGATGTGGCAATCCACTTCCATGGCAATCTCAAAACAATCAGCCACTGAAAACTCTAAGAGGGTTGCTGTGGGTCAGACAGCACTTGATGGCATCTAACAACAACAATTCTCTTCTTATATTACTGATCTCATGGCCCATAGCATTGTCGTGGTAAGGTAATATTTGGTAGACTGTTATCCATCCCTCTATATACCTGGAGGGCAGGGACTCTTGTCTTCTTCTGGCCAGGAGGATCTAGCAGTGCTGAACAATGTGCTTTGATATGGTGGTGGCACAACAAATTCTGCAGGTGTCGAATCGCCTCTCCACTCCACTCCTGTATATGTTGAGAGTGGGTTGGAAACATGAGGGGGCGGGTAGGAAACCCAAGAAGGAGCGGTCTGTGTTGTTCTCAAACTTTAATGTCCACAGAAAGCTCTAAGTGCAGTCTACCTTTGGCTTTGAGTCAGATATAATAAAATAAAATCAACCATTAGGAGTAATGGTTTTTAACTTTTGTTGTAAGGCTCACAAAAGATGTTTGCTATCTCTGACTGGTGTCAGATGCAATAAATATAATTAATCTCTGGAAACACATGGATGAAATTACTTTAATCATGGTTTTCATTTGTTTATGACTCTCTGAATCTCCTGGGCATAGAGCAGACCACCTGGTCCTTGGCCACGTGATTCACCTCAAGCCTTCCTCCTGGGTCTGGGTTTAGGAATAGCAGATCCTTCCAAATATTTGAAACTTGTAAGTGGGAAACATTCTCCATGTCCATCTGTTGGGGACTCCCCGAGAGAAAGTTTATTGGCCCAGGAGGGGTGACCTCTCCTTTCATCTCTGTGGTTTGACAGCTAATAAAGTGCAGAGGGGACCTCGCACTTGTCTTCCTCAGGACAAATTCAGTGAAATGACAGGAGTGGAAGTAGATGGTGCTGAGTTCTTTCCCACATTTTCTGATGGCCAAAGAATTCCTTTCTGTGGGTCACTGTGACGGTAAGGCTACTGTGCTGTACTATGTCCATTCTATGAGTTAGAGGCATCCTTAGAGGTCATCCAGTCTAACAGCTCCACTTGATAGATGGGACACTGAGGCTGGGTGAGCTGACATGTCTTCCTGGAGACCATACTGCCTTGGGTTTCGAGGCTGCATGAGAACCAGCTCTGCTCGAGGTTCCTTTTCATCTTGCATGATTTTTTCCAAACGTTATCCTAAGTGGGACTCTGCTTACCATTTCACAGATTCCATGATGGAAAGATTTGGTCAACAAGAGCGTACATTCCTTGCATTCATTTAACAGTGTTTAAGGAGGGCTCGCTTGCAGCCGTAGCCCTGTGGCATCCTATCCCATCAGATCTTGGAAGCTAAGCAGGATTGGGCCTGGTTAGTTCTTGGATAGGAGACCACCTGGGAACACCAGGTGCTGTAGGCTTGGGAGACGGACCTGGCAACCCACTCTCAAAAATCAATCTTCCATTGAAAACCATATGAATAGCAGAGAAGCACTGACCATAGTGTTTTCACTGTTGTATGTAGGGTCACGATGAGTCGGATAGCAACTCGACAGCACCTAACAACACAACAACAAGGAGTGCTCACTCTAGGTGGGAGGCTTTCTGAGTGTTTGGGATACAATGATGAATAAGACAGATCCAGTGCCTGTCCTGTCGAATCTTCTAGATTACTGGAACTACTAGATATCAGAATTGTTCAATCAATTTTGAGGAGTATTATAGTAGGAAAGTGTAGGGTACTTGGAACCCCCGCTGAAGGGTGACAGGACTGGGCTGGGGAGCCTGAGGAATTCTAAGTAAAGGGCAGGGCATGTTCAAAGCCCTCTCTGTCCACACTTACTCGTGTCCACACTTACTCTAGACACCTTGGTGGCCATATCCCGATTCTCTCTCTAGCCTCCCCTCTCCAGACTGCCTGCAAATCCTTGTCCAAACTTTTCTCTATTTCCATGCCATTTCACACATGGTCCTTCTACTGGAAATGTGAACTGCTTTCTGCCCTGCTTGGGGTTGAGGATTCAGCTCTCAGTTTGACTCCTCTGGACTGTTCTGGCTAATTCTCCCGTGTGATATCATGGTGCCTTGCATGCACCTCCACAGGACCTTACAGAATTTAATGTAATTGTCTATCTGTCCAAATAGTTCTTGCTGGCTCTTAGTGGAGATCAAAGATGTTTCTTGTCTTAGTATTCCTAGCATGAGGCCTTGAACTTAATAGTTACTTCAAATACACATTTATTATATCAACAGATAAAGAAATAAAGCCACTTGGCTCCAATTTTCCTTCCTCCTCTTTTCTGTCCTTGTCCTTATCTGCCCTTCCACCTATCATTTTTCTCCTTCCTTTCCTCCTTCCTTCCTCCCTTCCTTATTTCCATCCATCCATCCGTCCATCCATCCATCCATCCATCCATCCATCCATCCATCCAATAGATGTCTTTGAGAATCTCCTCTGGGTTTGGCCTTGAGCTGGAAGGGCTCAAGTACTGACTTCCCACTGTTGTTGTTGTTGTTGTTAGGTGCCATGGAGTCCATATCCGACTCATAACGACTCTCATAGGATTTTCAATAGCTGACTGTTTCGGGATTGCCTTGGGAGTGGATTGCCAAGCCCTTCTCCCATTTTTGCGGTGCTGGGAATTGAATTCGGGACCTCAGAGACCTCCCACTGTACTTAATATTAAAGGGGTTTAAACAGCAGACTCCACAATACCAAGGATGATGGAGAATGTTTGTCTGGAGAAGTCAGAATGGCTTTGTCAAGCAAGTACTATTTGAGCTGAGTCTTGAGAAACGGAGGTGTTTGTCAGGCAAGAAGGGTTCAGGAAGGGCCCTGCACTGGAGGCTCCAGGACATGCAGAGAAAGACCCTGAGCTGTGGAAAGCAAGGAGCTTAATGTTCAAGGAATGCAGTGTGTGTATGGGTGTTGGGGAAGGAGGGCAGGAGAGGCTGGGGAGGAGGAGGTGCAGGGGTGAAGACTGAGGAGAAAATGCTTTGGCTTGCCTTCCTAAACAATCTGAATTTTGTTCCATAGGCACTGGGGGTCCTGCTGAAGTTTCCAAGCAGAGGAGTCTTCCTCTGTTTTGTTGGAAGCTGATGATGCCTCCCCAGGGTATTAAATAGGAAATCCTGGTGCCCATCTGTCCCCAACTTCTCAATCCTCTCCTTTTTCACAAACCCTTCCCTGGGACACAGACCATTGTGGGTACTGAGTGAAGATCATGACAACAGGAGAGAAGGGAGGGATGGGGGTGGAAGTATTTATCACCTTTACAACCCTTGGGAAATGTGTCCTTGGGAATGATAGTGATTGCCAGTCATTTTTGTTGCTTCTTAGGCATCTCCTTTCCCTTAATAATCCCGATTAGCCAGATAGTCTTGTTTGGCACTGACTTAAACCTATGCTTACTGAATTTTCCTATCTTAGAGCCGACAACTCATCCTTCCTGGGCTCCTCTTGTCATGAAAACAGCAGCAAATCCTTGCTGATTGATTTGGAAGGGCGTTGAACTTGATGGTAACAATTACCGAGCACAAAGCTTACATCAGGGCGCCCTGTCCATTGGCATGTCTCAGCTACACGATTAATCAGGCCAGCTAAGATTGGAAATCATTGTAATAATATTTACCCTAAAAACTCACAGTTGGTGGCGGGCTTCCATTGCAGACTCTGCTGACTCTAAGAAATCTTAAACTTCCTCTTTGACAGGGAGGCGTCTTATCTTGGCAGCCCTAACACGATTCCTCTCGCAGATGCTCATTGAGTTCATGGGCTATTAGGAACTGACACTGGATTTGAGCTGAGCTGTTGAGTGGCTTCCATAGCTGCTGAACCAGAGTCTACTGTGGAGATCTTTGAAATTTCTGGACCTCCTTGCTCCATCTCTGGGAGCCTGATTCAGAAGACAATGTGGACGCAGGGGACCATAGACATATTTTCCTAACTTCCCAGTTTATTTTGTAGTCATGAGAACTGCTATCTTTGTTTTGAGGACCTTGAGAACTGTAAGATTGAAGTCACTTGGGGGAGGAAACCAATCCTGAAGCATTCTGGGGCTTTTTTTAAGTGAAAGAGAAACTGATAGTAGGGATTCTTGGAAAATAATTTTGTTTTTAAAAAGTCTCCCATGCTGGCTTGAAAGAGATGCTTTCCCAGGGTTTTTAAGAGTGGATTTACCAGCTGTGATCATACCCACACTTGCGTGCTTGCCAAACATGGAGATTCCTGGGATGTCCCGATGACCCGTGGTATCAGAATCTCTGAGAACGTTCCCATGGATCTGCAATTATCTTCAAGTATTGCTGATACACATTAAAGTTTGAAAGCTACCAGGTATTCTATGTTTATATCAACTGGCTGCTCCTCATTCTTGGTAGGTACACATGGCCATGTACTGAACTCACAGGAGTCAAAATCTGCAAACCCTGCCACTTCCGGCGCTCACACTGACTTCCACTTGGTTTCCTCTGATGCTGTGGACAACACATTCTTGAAATGCTCTTCTCTGGGGATTTCCACGTGCAAACACCCATCCCCCCGAGCATCCTCCTTCTGCCTGTGTCATTCTTGGGCTGCTCCTCATCTCTTGCCTGGGTTCCTCTCCCTCCCCTTGCCCTCTGGAGGCAATCCCCTGCATGTCTTCTCCTGTTTTCCATTAAGAAGGGGTGATGATATCCGAATGCCTTTCACCAATCCACACTTACTTCCTGAGCTTCTGGCCCATGCATGCGACAGCCTGTGGAGGACCTACACTGTGGACTTTGGATGGACCCTCAAGTCCACAGGCTGAACAGAGCTCACCAGTCTGTCCTATGCCTTCTCCCCCTTCTTCCTCCTGGGCTGGAGTCATTGGAGCTGCATTTCATCAGTTCCTACACCAGACTCTTCTCACACTGCCTCTGCCCATGAGCCTACCCTGCTATTCAATAGACCTGAGATCCATTCCGCTTACTCTCTCTGGTGCCACTGTCACACCTCGGCCCCTCTTCATCCCTCATCTGGCTCGATGCTAGCTTCTAGGTGAGTCTCCTTGCCACCATCTTGCCTTCCCGAAGCCATCAGCCTCCTTGTCTCCAGACTGATCGCTGTGGTCTGGATGTGGTTTGTCCTTCGAGGGTTCATATGCTTGGACCCCAGTATAGTGATGTTGGGAAGTGGCGTGGAACCTCAAGAGGCTTAGTGCCAGGTGGTTGGGTCACTGGGTACCATCCTTGGAAGAATCAATGTGGTTCTGTGGGACCCTGGTTAGATCTCACAAGAGGGTTCTTATAAAAGAGAGAGATTGGCCCCTGGCTTCCTGTCTCACCATGTGATGGCTCCCTCTTACATGCAGCCCACCATGATGCCACCTGCCATGATGTGATGTAGCCAGAGGGTCCTCTCGAGAGCCAGTGCCATGCTGTTAGGACTTCAGCCTCTGCCACTGTGAGATAAACTTCTTTCCTTTAAAGAGTAGTCAGCCTCCGCGGTGGCGCATGCCTGTAATCCCAGCGGCTTGGGAGGTGGAGGCAGGAGGATCGCAAGTTCAAGACCAGAGGCAGTCTGAGTAACTTAGCGAGACCCTGTCTCAAAAAGTAAAAAATGGGCTGAGGGTGCAGCTCAGTGGTCCAGCACTTGCAGAGCATGCAGGCACGAGACCCTGGGTTCAAACCCCAGTAACACACACACACACACACACACACACACACACACACACACACACACACACAGGTAGTTAGCCTTAGATATTGTCTTATCATAATGGAAAAGGAATTAGTACAGTGATCTTTTAAACACCTGACCACAGTGCCTCTCCTGCTTAAGCTCTCCAGAAGTTCTCCACTGCATTCAGGATGAAGCCTGTCTATTTGGTGTGATGCTCCTGTCTTCTCAGTGCCTCTGTGTCTCCTGATCACCACTTCCCCTGTCTCTCCCTGGATCATCCATTCTAGACGTTCAGAATTACTCTGTCCCTTGGTATCTTGAAGCGTTTTTTTCCCAGAGGAAATTTCTACTACCTTGAATGTTTTTAAAAAATCATTACATTCCAGCTAGGTGCAGTGGTGCACACCTGTAATCCCAGCAACTCGGGAGGCTGAAGCAAGAGGATTACAAGTTCGAGGCCAGGGGCAGCCTGCATAACTTAGTAAGGCCTTGTCTTAAAATAAATAAAAGATGAGTTGGGGATGCAGCCTGGTGGCAGAGCCCTGGCAAAGTATACACGAGGCTCTGGGTTAAGTCCCCCAGTACTGAAAACAAAAAAGCCCCACCCGCTTTCTCCTCATCTGTCCATCAAATGATCCTGAGCATCCTGTAGCTGCACCTCTGTCCCTCAGAAACCTTGGCTGGTCTAACAGAGCATAGGCCCCATGTCGTATCCTCTCCCAGCCTGTCCACACCACCTTCAGAAACGTGCGTGTAAAGATTTGTTTGCATGTCTTTTGCTGTTCCTTGCCTTGATTCATCTATTACCTGTAATACTTGGAATCACAGTTAGCTCTTAGTAGGGACTTAATTAACATTTCCTGAGTGAGGGAATTATTCAATGTCTTACTTTTAAAATCATATGTCATAAAATAGTCTATACTTACATTTTAGCCATTCTTCCAATTTTTGAAGCACAGATCATAAATTAATGCACTACCCATAGAGTTCATAAAAATAGCTGTGCATTCTGATTCATTGACTCATGTTATCCAATTAATTTCCTTATTAAAGGGTCAGCCAGAAGCAGAAAGTGAAGCAAATATACTGTGGTGTGGATCCACATTACCACCCATCTTCAAAACAGTGGATGGGAAGGGGTTTTAAAAACAACTAAGGTTACTAGGCATGACTTCATCTTCTATGACGCATTGGGTGTTTTTTCTTTAAACTGAAGGAAATTGTATTTCATCTCGGTAAGTAAGGGTCATGCTAATATGGAGAAACAAAATTATTCCAACATGTTTAGCTAGAATTATAGTGTCAACTCTCAGCATAAAGGAGCTTGAGATGCCCATGGGGGTCTGTATTCTCTTGGTTCTCCTATCGCTCATTGCAGCACTGGGGTAGAGGAGGCCATGAGTGGCCAGAGCCGAGTCCTACAGGTAGGAAGGGAGGAGTGTCAGGAATGAGGCAGGTGGTGTTGGGTGGAGAAGGTGACACAGCCTGGGAAATAATTAGGCTTGAGTGCACCATTTATTGCTTGAGTCTCTGGGCCAGCCATAGGATCTCATGTTTTATATAATCTATGCCACTCAAGGCAATCCGAAACTTTGTGAAGCTATCGCTAATTTCTTAATTTTACAGATTCAGAAACTGTTCATTGATTCTCAGCGTGGGTGCTTGTAGGTTGCTGTGATGCTGAAAGCTATGCCACTGGTATTTCAAATACCAGCGGGGTGACCTACAGTCGACAGGTTTCAGCTGGGGTTTCCAGACTAAGAGATACTAGGGAGAAGGACCCGACAGCCCACTTCTGAAACACTTAGCCATTGAAAACTATGATTAGCAGAGAAGCACTGTCAAATATAATGACAGAAAATGAGGCCACCAGGCTGGAAGGCATTAAAGAAATGACTGTTCCTCTTCAAAGTAGAGTTGACCTTAATGATGGGAATGGAGTAAAGTCCCTGGGACCTCCTTTTACTGATGTGACATGACTTAAAATGAGAAGGAACATAGTGGCTGCAACATTGGGCTCAAAGATAAAAAGGTCATGTGCATGGCACAGTGTTGGGGAGTGTTTTATTCTGTTGTACGTAGGGTTGCCATGAGTTGGATCTGACTCCAGCACCTAACGCCCACAACAAAAGAGTTTGGGAAGTAACTAAGGAATTAGAAAACAGGAAATGTATTGATTTCATCATTTTAAAATTCAGAGTAGCATGATGATTATCTTGAAAGGGAAGAAGATGCTCATGAAATTCCTCCTTCCTCTTGTCACCTTAGTAAATGATTCTTTGGGTCTCTTGGGTCTGTGCCTCATGGGTGTAAAGGCACCCCCATTCCCCCAGCCCTTGCTCAAGTGATTCAGGCTGCCGGCTGCCTGGGCTGGTTCAGCTGATCTCTGTTAGGGGAGAGCCTTGTCAGCTACACTGTCCCTGTTCAGCTTGCCGTGGAGACTGGGGTGCAGTGTTTGACCTTCAAATGCGCCTTTCCCTCCAGCCTGCCTGGCTCAGCATATTGTTGTAGGCATCTGACTCATAGCGACCCTATGTACAACAGGTGAAACACTTTCTCAGTGCTTCTCTGCTATCCATAGGGCTTTCAATGGCAGACTGATTTTTGGGAGTGGGTTGCCGGATCCGTCTCCCATGCCTACAGCACCTGGTGTTCCCAGGCGGTCTCCCATCCAAGTACTAACCAGGTCCGGCTCTGCTTATCGTCTGCGATCTGACAGGATGGGATGCCACAGTGGAATGGCTGCAGGCTTGGCTCGGCATAGATTTGTGAATTTCACAACATCACACACTGGCAGGATGTTAGAGTGGGCAGACACTGAGTCCCTGTGGGGTGGGACGGTGGTGGCAAAACTGCTTCTCCACAGCCAGGGAGCACTGAGTGTGGGCTCTGATGTCCTCCTGAGCTGGGCGCTCTGTCCCCTCCACTGCCTGCCTCCACTCTGTGCCGTGTTCAGTTCACGGCCCTGCCCCCTGGCACCGGGCAGCATCTTCCCGCTTGGAGCCTGATCCGCTAATGCTCTTCTGCACCCAGCCTGTTCCTGTGCTGAGAAGGTGAGTTCCTGCTTCCCGCGCACCCACAGCGATGAGGTTCCCACTCGTGGTCCACATCAAATGCTTCTTCCCATCTGCTTCTCCCTCTCCGCCAAGGTCAACCAGTGTCCCTCCCTTCCAGTCTTCTGGTGCTCTTCCAGCTGTGCTCATAAACGCGTCCTTTTGCTGGGCCTGTTTTCACAGCCCAGACACCTTCCTCTGCCACGCTCCCCTCTCCAACTCTAGGAAAGACCTGTCTGGCTGGCTTTTGAGCTCTGATACAAATCATACGGGCTGGGATTTGGCTCAGTTGGTAGAGCACTGCACTGCAGTCTCTGAGGTCCCGAGTTCAATTCCCAGTACCCCAAAAATGGGAGAAGGACCTGGCAATCCACTCCCAAGGCAATCCCGAAACAGTCAGCCACTGAAAACCCTATGAGGGTCGCTATGAGTTGGATACCGACTCGACGGCACCTAACAACAACAACAAACAAATTGTACTATTTTATTTTATTTTATTTTTTTTCGGTACTGGGGGTTGAATTCAGAGCCTCGCACTTGCATGCTTTGCAAGTGCTGGACCACTGAGCTGCACCCCCAGTTCATTTTTTTTTTTTTTTTACTTTTGGAGACAGGGTCTCGCTAAGTTACTCAGACTGCCTCTGGTCTCGAACTCGCGATCCTCCCTCCTCTGCCTCCTGAGCCACTGGGATTACAGGTGTGAGCCACGGCGCCCGGCTCAAATTGTACTATTTTCAGTACTGGGGGTTAAACCCAGGGCCTCGCGCTTGCATGCTCTGCAAGTGCTGAACCACTGAGCTGCACCCTCAGCCATGTTTTTACTTTTTTTTTTTTTTTTTTTTGAGACAGGGTCTCACTAAGTTACACAGACTGCCTCTGGTCTCGAACTTGCGATCCTCCCACCTCCGCCTCCCGAGCCGCTGGGATTACAGGCATGGGCCACGGCACCAGGCTCAAATCGTACTATTTAAAGGCACTTTCTTCATCTAGTTCGGCTCACACTGAATAGTCCTTATGCAAACAGGTAGGTTGTCCTTGTACAAAAAGTCCTTATGGAAATCGTCAGAGTGCCTGTCCTTTGAAACTGGATGGATCCTTGTTATACTGGGGTTTCTCAGGGTCGTTCTTGAAGGTGAATCCCTGTCCCTGTGCTCCATTCCCTCTGCTTCCTTGGCCAGGTCAATCTGTGAGACGCCCATTGTCACATCTGCCTTGTGGAGATTCATATTGCCTGTTAGCACTTTAAAGGCTCTGGGAAGGCCTCTCTTACAGAAATTGGCTTAGCTTCTTTTAACCTTGAGCCTTCTAAATTTATGTCCTTAGGGCGTTTTTCTTGTGTGACATTATTAGCATGCTGTGAAATGCTTTTTTGGGGAATGTTCTAGTCATTCATACCACAACGCGACAAATTTAGAAGTCTTGTCTTCCTGGTTATACTGTAATTTTTGTGCCTCTTTATCGCTCCCCTGTGTTCCGGGAATGTTTCTCTCTTTTTAAAACTTGTATGTGGTGGCAACAGGTCTAAAGAAGGTTTGCTTATTTGCCTATGTGGGTTCCTGGTGGAGATAAGAACTTTTGTCATGCTGTGAGATGGCAAAGACAAAAAGAATGACTTAGAGGTGCCGGCAGGCACGGTTGTGCATGCCTGTATTCCCAGCAGCTCAGGAGGTGGAGGCAGGAGGATTGGAGGTTCGAGACCAGAGCAGTCTGTGAAACTTAGTGAGACCCTGTCTCAAAAAGTACAAAAAAACCCAAACAAACAAACAAACAAAAAGGCTGGGGGCACAGCTCAGTGGTCCAGCACTTGCAAATCATGCAAGGGTGAGGCCCTAGGTTCAACCCCCATCAAAAAAAAAAAAAAAAAAAAAAAAAAAAAAAAAAAAAAAAAAAAAAAAAAAAGAAGAAGAAGAAGAAGAGTGACTTAGAGCGTACACTTGTCCTGAGCCATGAATGAGGCTGGGTCTAGAAAGGCCAAGTAGAAAAGTCAGAATTGGAGGAACTTTTGTGGGATGAAAGCAACTAATCTGATGTGGGGAGATGCGGCTCAGTCCTGGAGAATGGCAAGCAAAATTTAGAAAGATAGACAGGGGTGTGTGTGTGTGTGAGGGAGAGGGAGGGAGGGAGAGAGAGAGAGGGAGAGAGAGGGAGGGAGGGAGTGAGAGAGAGAAAGAGAGAGACAGACAGAG
>VMDO01023276.1:0-31911 GCA_007922755.1 Pedetes capensis | reverse complement strand
AAAAATGTATTGGCTGGGGCCACAGAGTGTCAGTCCAGCTTCCACTAAGGAAGCAGGCTCAAGACCCTGTTAACAGTAAAAACATATTATCTTGAGGATGGAGTCTGAACTATTACACCCAGTTCGACCAGGTGGATTCGATAATGCAGGGTGCAATGTTCCCAATAGAGCTCAGGGTGGCAGTATTTTCACACAGTCCGCAGTAACCATCGGTCTCATTGGGTCCATATAGCCAAGTTCTTCATAACAATCTGGATTTAATTGGGGCCCCGAGTGCCCAAAGAGACTGTTCCACGAAACACTCCGCGACTACTGTACTGCTTGAGAGGCAATGAAACCTGTGGGGTCTTCCCTGAAGATCCCCCTGTCCCACGTAGATCGGGCGCCAATTCCCTAAATCAGAGATTTCCTCCCCACAGCCTTGTTGTGTGTTGCGGTCACGCTCGGAACTTCTCCACCAGGGGCGAGCTGTGCTGGCGAAAAGGAGCTCCCCGGCTGCGCGCCAGGCCGAGCAGTTTCCGCCGAGAAGGGGCTCCCCGACCGTGCGCGACTTAGCCGCCTCCACAAGCCCCAGATCTCTCCGCAGCACAGTGGGGTGATTTGGGCTCACCTCTGATGTGTCTGGGATCTGGATATATGTGTGCCCAAATTTCTGTGGAGTTCGCGATCGTAGGCCTGACCCGCCGCAACAGAAGGGAGGGGAGCCGCGCCTCAGCTCTAGATGCGGATCGTTGGCACCGGCTTCCCTTCCCCCCGTTCGCTCCGCGGCCGCTATGGAGGGTGTTTGTGTCCTCCCTCATGGTGACTCACCTAGGAACTGCAGACTGTGTCCCGCAGGCGTGGTGAGAGTGTGCTGGCAAGGTTGCACTCCGTGTTGGGTCCGGGCCTGTGGGTACGTGTGGGCGAAATCCCCTCCAGGTCTCTGGGATTCTGTCCACTCCCTGTGTTATGGCGAAATGGCGGCGGTCCCGCTGCTGGCCACTGTGTAGCTCCTCTGAAGCCTAATCCTTAATTTCAGTGTACGCCTAGTTTCATTCTTTATCTCTCAAACTAAATTATCTCTGTTTCTATTTATTCAATTTGATTTTTAAACCCCTAATTGAGGCTTCTTATTGCTCCGGAACAGAAGGTGTGTGTTGTCTGTCCGCCATCTTGACTCCACCCCCCCTCATTTACTTTTTGCAAATCATTGCCTGAAGCCAAGTAGTGGTTGCTAAGGCAGAGCACGGCTTCTAAAATCTTAATTCTGAACTATTTTACTCTTGTGGATACTTCAGCACTTCTGACCCCTGTTCTAGTATAGAAAGCCTTCTTTCACAAAGGAAGGAAATGATGTTGAGAAAGCCAAGCAACTTTCTCAGGGTCACATAGCTAATAATAGGCAAAAAGCAAGCAAGAACCCAGTCTAGGAGACTCTCCTCCAGACTTTAAAAAGGATCTGTTGAAGACAGACTCACCCAGATCAGCATTTGCTGACTGGTGAACCTCGTTATAGGTTGAACTTTGGAGGCAGTGAACGGGCTCCAGATGTCCGTGTGAAGACATCTTTCTTCTAACCACTCGTTTTCTCTAGGAAAGAATCCTTCAGCTTTTTTCCAGGAGCAGCAAAATTAGTTTATGTGGTATTCTGGAGAAGATGACCAAGGACCCTGGAAGTCAGCCAGATCTCCACTTAAGCCTCTTTTTTCACTTTGTATTTTGGAGGCTTGTGCCCTCTAAACTATCAAGTTTCTAAAAAGAGTAAGTCTTTCCTACAAGAAACATATTAGGGGTGGTTGAGTGACTTGAACAGGGAGGAGAAGGGTCCTGCGGGGGTTTAAACAATGTGTACAGCCTTCCAGTTAGTTCCCCTTGAATACCCCATGCTTCCCAAGTTGTCTCTAAAATTTCATCCATGCTTTTTATCTTTTAAGAAGATGTTGAGATGTCTCCTCTGCTCTTGTCTCCTCTCATGTTCTTCTTGTGGATTAATAAATTTGGTACTATTACTATTGTGTTAGTGGAAATTTGCTAAGGAAAAACTAGATATGTGTGATCAATCTGCCAGGTTGAACTAGAAAATCTGGCTGAATAATCATAGAAGAATCTCATTTATGCATTCTCAGATGCAATAAGATGCTAAACAATCCTAAGAAAATAGGAATTAATTAGCATGGCATTTTATGAATTCTGAAACACAGAACCATGCAAATCTAGGAAATCAAAGCATCAACTTCTCCTTCAGCTAACTTTTGGAATATAAATACTTTTGCCATTTACTTAAGTATATTCTGACATCAAGTTGGCATACCTTTAAATAAAAACATTTTAAAATTAAAAACTAGAATTCTATTTTAATCTGTCTATGCCGTGTGACTTTTCTGAGCACATGTAATTCAGGGGTTTTGTGATTTATTTTTAGAGGAGAACGCTTAAGAATGGAACAACCACAGCTTGTTACTTTGGAACAATTCACACTGACTCATCTCTGCTCCTTGCAGAAATTACAGGTGAGCAAACGAAAGCAGGGGTTCTGGGCACATCAAGCAAAGACAGCCAGACTGCCCGGTAACAACTTGTACTTGGTGGGCAGTCCTGCCTTTTAATTGCTAGAACTTGAACCTTACATTTTAAACAAGTAATTGTCTGTGTATATCATTCACCATTGAGTGGTTTTTATTAAGTAATATGATTATTTAAGAATGGTTTCTCATTCCAGAATGATATTTATGGATCTGAATTTTGTGTATTAATTTAGGGCTTTTTAGGGAAAATGTAATTAATTAGCTGTGGCCACAGTTTATTGCCTAGTAATCAACAGATAGGTCTTGGCTGTTGGCTAGACTCAGGGCACTGTGCTGAATGCTGTGAACACAATGGAACAGAAAATAGACTCTTCCCTTGACGAGCCAGACAGGATACTTAAAAACACTGATTAGTAATTTTAGTAACACCTGTGATGTTATCAGTAGGCGCTAGACATTGTGTATTGTACAAAGTATGAATTAACTCAGCTGCAAACAGCCCTCTGACAGTTCTTGGTGTCCTCATAGTGCAGATGGATGGGCTAATGCTCAGGGAGGTTTAATAAGATGCCCAAGGTTGCATAGCTAGGCTGATGATTCCAAAACTTGTACCAGCACAGTGCCTGGCACATAGCAGCTGCTCAGTAAACATTGTTGGCTGATGCACTTACAACACTGCTGATGGCCAGGATAGTTTATGTCAAAGGTTTAATGGATGATGCTGAAAACAAATGTTTCAGTTTTCAGAGGAATTGAAGAGAAACCAGGACTAGTATCTGGGGAAAGTTCATGGAAGAGGCCATTAAACTGGAGCGAAGACTAAATGGGGAGAGACAAAAGTGTCTCCTAGACAGAGGAAATGAGGAGAGAGGGATGGGAGAGGAAGGCTGGTGGTGGATCCAAGAAGCAGGAAGCAGCAATTAAATGGAGGAAAGGGTTCTTCACACAGCGGGGTAGGAGAGAAGGTTGGGCAGAGAATATGGTTCAGAGCAGGGAGGGGCTTGGATATGCATCAAAGGCTCCAAGAAGGTTTTGAGCCAGGTGAGTGAGATGATGAAAGTGGTGTTTTAAGGAAGATTAACCTAATGTCCAGGTATTAAATTACAGGGGGAAGAGAAGCAGAAAGACTTTTGAAAGATGACAGCAGTGGGGATATTGTCAAAATAATTAATATCCATGTGGCTTTAGTCTTCCAGCTGAAAAGAATTCTTCCAGTGCCTCTGGTAAAGACTAGATTCTTTACTACTGAGAGCTGCTGGAAACGTTAACTAACATTCCCCAAAGATAATAATATTTACATGGCTACAGTTAAGAAGGGCAGCAGCATGGCACCTGAATACCATAAGCCAGGCATATTACAAACATTCCAAGGTTAATATATTCCTCACAACTCTGCACACAGCAGGGGACACAGCTGTCTAGACCTTAAATACTGTCTGCCACCCAGGAATAATCAGAGGAGTGAGGAAGAAATCCAAGTCTGTCAAAGTCCAGCACCCATGTTCATAACCCTTCATCATGTAGTGTTTTCTCTAGAAGAGAGCCATAGTATATATATAGAGAGATACTCAATGCAAGGGTAGTGGTAGAGTTGAGATGGGAGGGAGGTTGTGACTGAGGGCGAAAGAGAAGGAAGATAGAGAGCAAACAGAATGCAGGTATGTCAAGGAGTATTAGAGTGCTTCCCTAGGATCTGAGGCTGTTTCCTCCTTTACCATGTGACAGAAAAAGATCAAAGATAGTTATAGTTATGGCATTAACAAAGATACAAATCATATAGACAAAAGGAAAGGCTAAATAAGAAGTACAAAACTCATAATTGTTACCTGGCTAGCTTGGTAATGGGGATATGGGTTGACTACAAGAGTCTTTACTACTTAGCAAATTTAGTAGGGTTTTGTTGTTATTGTTCTCATTGCCTTGACAGCACCTAACAATTGTTCTCAACCTGTTAATGCAGTGTCCCATTTATAGGACAGTAACTCACTCATTGTAAGGAAATCTTCATGACACTCTAGTTTCCATTAGACTAAACATAAAAGCAAGCAGCTGGCAAGAGATAAAGTTGAGATACACCGTGATAACATGTGCATGTACATGAGTCTAATAAAATTCTGAGAAATAATAATTGGCAAATTTGTTCCTGTCCTCTAAATAGGACGATGTGTGTTAGCCTTTTTATAAGTGCTGTGATGGATCACTGTTGACATTCTCACTTGTGTTTTTTATAACTAAAAGTGTTTTTTGAAGTCTCAGAAAAAGTGCTCTTTGAAAAAGAAATTTGTACTTAGATTCTTTTTGTGTGTGCTTCACAGATAAATTTGGACAACGGGCATTTGTGGGCAAAGTATGCATGGATTTGAATGACAGTGTTCCAGAATACAAGGAGACCACCGAGGAATCAATCAGGGAAACAGAGAGGTAACATGCCTGGGTGCCTTGATTTGTCTTTTTGGTGAGTTGCCTGCTGTGCTGATGGAGTTTGAGATGGAGAGAGGAAAGTGGATACTGTTATGACACAGTGGGGAGCTGCACATAGTGATTCAGAGTGTTCTGCTTAATGCAGTGTCTACAGCTAGTCTACCATGAATCTGCTGACGCACTTGGTGAGGGTTAATGATTTATGAAGAGGCTTCCTCTGCAATGCCACACTTGATACTCATGGAAATCCTTATTTCCATGAGACATCTGTCTTTTATAAGAAAACTGAGTCTGACATAGACTAAGTGACTTGCCTACAGTCATTGAATTAGTCTGCTTCCCCTTAGTCTAATGAAATGCCAGAGATAATTAACTTATAAAGGGAAAAGGTTTACTTGGACCCTATAGTGCCAAAGGTTCAGTACATGACTGAGTGGCCCTATGCCTTTGAGCCTCTGGTGAGGCAGCACATCATGGCAGAAGTGTGTGGTGGAGCAAACTGCTCACCTTCTGAGCCGGGAAAGAGCATGAGAGAGAAGACTGGCTGGAGTTCCCACAACTCATCTTGGGGACACACCCCCAAGAACTAAGGACCTCCCATTAGGTTCCACCACCTAAACAATCCCCCTGGGGTCCAAACCTTTAACACATGGTCATCTGGGGCCACTCATCCAAGCCATATTGTTCATATGGCTTCTAAATGGTAGAACCAGGAATTAAAACCAGGTCCATGACTCTAAATTTAAGAGTTCTTCCTACCATGACATAGAGTCTAAAATTATATTCAATGTTAAAAAGGAGAGAGAGAGAGAGAGAGAGAGAGAGAGAGAGAGAGAGAGAGGAGAGAGAGAGAGAGAAAGAAAGACGGGGATAGAGAGAAGGGAAAAATGTCACCCAAGATCATTTGCTACAGCATATATATTTTAAAAATTGATGGTTTAAATGAGGTCATTTATGGAATAAAATATTATACAAGAAGTTAGGAAAAATGAGGGCTAGGGATATAGCTCAGTGGTAGAGTGCTTGCCTAACATGTGAGGCCCTGAGTTTAATCCTCAGCACCACAAAGTTAGAAAATTTAAAAAAGTAGGGGGAGGAAGGTCATGAGAGGATAAGAAGAAAGTGACCATGAGCAATGTACAATGAAATCATGTATGGAAATGTCACAGTGAGAACCATTAAGTTGTACATTAAGCAAACCAATAGAAAATGTTAAAAAATTAAAAAGCAAAGAAGTTAGTAAAAATTAGTAAAATTTATATACTAATGAAAGAACTTTCATTAGATTTTTTTAAAGAAAAAACACCAAAAGAATATTTGCTGCCTGGTATAAAACATGGAGAAGCATAAAAAGGTATAAAGAAGAAAAATGTTCTCTATAATTAAACTTCTTATAGTGACCAGTATATTGGGATTTTATTCTGTGTCCATTCAGTGTTTTTTTAGTGTAGAATATGCATCTCCTGCTGTCATTTTGTCCTAACCACAGAAAGAAAAGGTCTTCTAGATATGTGTTGGAATAACTGTAATATACTAACATAGGAAGCTAGAATATCTCTTCTCCAAAAATGTGGTCTGAAAGGGCTGCTTCTGCAGATCCAGTGCAGACATACAGGAGGGAATGCCATGATTTCTTTTCCTGCCTTGATTCCACATCTGCATGCTCACATGGGCACAGGGCCTCAAAGACCTACAACAAAGGTTCTCGGGACATTTGATAGTGGCACACAAGACAGAGAGAGACCATAGTAAGGACGAAGCCCTGCTCTGCAGCTCCTGGGCATGAAACAGAGTTCAGCAGAGTTTGTGAACAGCCAACTCTGAGAACATCTTTACCTAAAAGAATAAGGTACCATATGCAGATAAAATCATAAAAAGGTGGTACGTATAAAGAAAATGGAAACATCTGTCCATATAAAGACTTGAATGTGGATGTTCATATCAGCACTGGTCACAGAAACCAAATGTGAAACAGGTTACACTGTGCACCGGGATCAATCCTAGCAGAAGACTCCTAACTTCTTGCCAATACCATCCTCCAGTATTAATACACTGGCACCAATCCAGACAGAACACAACAGTGCAAATTAAGAGAAGCAAGTTTATTACTCACAGATAGGCATCAAGGAAAAATAGAAATGTAGGATTCGTGGCCAGCTGGTTCCCTAAGGCTCAGGAAAATAGCCCAGGATGGGTGGAGTCTCCTCTATGCATGCTCCACATTGCCCTAACTCTGAGGTAACTGGAAACCACGCTCCATCAAGGTTTTATACCTGGATAAAACTTGGCTCACTAGGCTAAGGAGTTGCAGTACATTCTGTTCCAGGAGAAATAAAAATGAGCCTGGGCTCATCTGGCCAGTTGCTCCCTATCTCAGATTATTGCATTTGCAGCACCTTCTACAGTTATTCTGTAACTGCAGTCTTACCTGCAGTTACAGAACTGCAGGTAAGAACAGGAAGAAAGTTGGATCACCAAGGTCATCTGGGGACTTGTCCACACCAAACAGTTGAAACCATCTCAATGTCCATGAGCTGGTGGATGGATAAGCAAAACATGGTATATGACAAAATATTATCAGTCACGGAAAGGAATGAGGCACTGACACATACCATGACACAGATTCATGTTAAAAATGTTACACTGAGAGAAAGCAACCAAACATGGAAGACCATATGTCATATGATTCCTTTTATATGAAGTGGATAGAAAATGCAAATCCATAGAGACAGAAAATTAGATGAGAGATTACCTCGTGCTGGAGGAGGTAATGCCTAGGAAGTGTGAGTGGACCCAGGCTCTAAATGAGGTGATAAAATGTTCCAACACTGGATGATGATGATAGTCCCACAACTCAGTAAATTTACTAAAATTATTGAATAGTGCACTTAAAACAGGCCAAGTTTATATTATGTAAATTATACTTCAATAAAATGGTTTAAAAAATAGAACTATAGCTGTGAAATACATGTTTTCTACTTCACATCCCTTTTAAATTAGAGTTGAATTGAGCTGGGCATGGTGGCAAGCGCCTGTAATCCCAGCAACTCAGGAGGCAGAGGCAGGAGGATTGCAAGTTCGAGACCAGAGGGAGTCTCCATAACTTAGCAAGACACTGTCTCAAAAACAAAAACAAACAAACAAAAAAACATGGGCTGAGGGTGCAGCTCAGTGGTATAGCACTTGCAAAGCATGCAAGCACCGAAGCCCTGGGTTCAACCCCCAGTGCAGGGAAAAAAAAAGTTGAAAGTGATTAGTTTTCTTAAGTAAATATAGGTATTTTTTGAAAGCTTGCTTTTAAGTTAACAAGGAAATTTTTTTTAAAAGAAGACTTCAAAAGTGTGGAGTAGAGCATATTTCCAGAGATCCCTGCTATGTATGGTTTCCTCCTGTGGTACGATTGTGGTTCTCTTGACACTTCTAGCATCCTTCCTCTCACTTTTCTCCCTTAACGCCACAAAACTGAAGCAAAAACTTTTGAAAAGGCCGAGACTGTCAAGGTACATCAGCTCTAGAGTCTTCATATGTTGTAGGTACATCAGCTCTAGAGTCTTCATATGTTGTAGAATTAGAGTTGACAAAGCAATTAAGGCATTAAGTTCCTTTTCCCATTTGCCAAGGTCAGTATGTGTGGGTTTACCCAACTTGATGAAATTGGTGTGTTCTTTAAAAATTTTTGTACATCAATACCATTTTTATGTGTAAACTTTATTCTAAAGCCTCCAGGAACTTACTATAGGAACCCAAAAGCAAATCCTTTTGTGAAATGAGGGATTCTATTTAAAATTTTGCTTCCTTGCCAGGCATGCTGGCACACATCTATAATCTTTGTGATTTGGGAGGTGGAGGCAGGAAGATTGCAAGTTTGAGAGCAGAGGCAGCCTGCACAATTTAGCAAAACTCTGTCTCAAAAATCAAAAATAAAAACAAGGACTGGCTGAGGTGTAACCTAGTGGTAACCAGAACTCTTGCCAAGTATGTGAGAAGCCTTGGGTTCAACCTCTATGTACAATAAATAAATTAATAAATAATAAAATAAAATTATGTTTTCTTCATTCTGTATTACAGATCAAAGCTTCTATAGGTTGAGCTTGCTTTAAGTATGGGTACCCTACTTACTAAATTACTTTCTAAAAATTAATTATAATGGGATTCATTGGAGTATTTTCCCACATGCATATAATGTACTTTGATCATATTCGTCTACCCTAAATTACTTTCAGTTGTGGGTTATACCATCACTTGACATCATGAGTTTTCATTACATTCATTTCCATATGATGTTGGGAAATTCTATTGACCGTTTAAGTACTCTTCTTACATGATCTTTGATGGCTTTTCTTTGGTGTTTGTCAAAGAATTTCATTGTATTATATCCAAAATCCAAGAGGTATGGAAGAAGTTGTTTTTAGCCATAAATCTTTCCCCAGGGAAAAAAATCTTCTATCCTGATGCAAGCTTTAGGAATCCAACTTTGTTTCCATCCTCTAGGCCTCTCTCACTTTAAACATGTCCCTAGAAAAGGAGGGCAGAGGGGCTGCTCTCTGCTCATAGAGGAAGTACCCGCCTGCCCTGTAGGATTGGCCATATGGCCAGCTCCTTTATTAGTTTACTTTTGTGGTTGTAAATCTTAATTCACATTTTATTCTGACATAAAAGAATACCAGAAGGCAGGAAACTATAGATAATAAACTTTCCTAGCCAGGGCAGGAATAGCCATCTCATAGGCTTTATTTACAGTTGTCACAAACCAGGGAGGCAAAAAACAAAACAAAACAAACAAAAACTGGTAGGATCACCACTTATCTCATGTACCATGTGCTTTATAACTACCTCTGGCCTATCCTTCCTTCCTTCCTCCATATCTACCCCCTGGAGAACTTTGCCCTTGAAAATCAGTGATGATATTGTGTAAACCAGTAGCTTCTTCTTTAGGGGAATTAGACGCAGAGTGCCCCATGGCTTCTGAATGCTTCAAGATTCCTGTTGTTGTTAGGTGCCATCGAATCAGTGTCCAACTCATAGTGACCCTGTGTACAACAGAGGAAACACTATTGTTAGTGCTTCTCTGCTATTCATAGGGTTTTCAATGGCTGATTGTTTTTTGGGAGTGGGTCACAGGATCCTTCTCCCAAGCCTACAGCACCTGGTATTCTCAGGCTGTCTTCCATCCAAGTACTAACCAGGCTCGACCCTGCTTAGCTTCTGAGATCTAATGGGATCGGATACCACAGTGGTACAGCTGCAGGCCAACTGATGCTAGATGATAACATTTCCCTGTGATTTTGTAATCTTTGGCTGCAAATGAGAAACAGAATAAACTATTGTTAATCTTTAGGTAGTGGTGGTGGAACATGCACAGTATTAGAAATATTTGCATGAAAATCAAGACATGTAAGGATTATGTTTTCACTTTTCTAAAATATTTATTTGGAAATGCTTAAGTTTTCTAACTTCCCATTTGTTGCTTCATTTCAGATTTGTGTCAGAAATGCTTCAAAGGAATGTAAGTAGATGTGTTCAGAGTTTGCATTTGGCCTCCCATTGTAGAACTTCTTATTAAGCTGTTTGATAGAGATTAGTCTGTGTGCATTTGGCTTACTCTATCTACAAAGAAATATTTTCCTAAAACTTTAAATCATTGTCACAGAAGACTCACAAACTCAGCTTAGTAATGTCAGGCATTTAAAAAAAATTTAATGCCTAACTGACAAACAATAATTGTATTCAAGGTGTACAATGTGATGATTTGATATACATATACATTGTTTAATGAGGATCACAATCAAATTAATGCATCCATTATTATATGGACTATATAGTAGATCCCAGAACCTGTTTATCTTGTAACTATTTGGATCCTTTGATCGACATCTCCCCACATGATCCAAAATTCTCACTTCTGGGTATCTATTCAAAGGAAATGAAATCAGTATTTTGAAGAGATATCTGTATCCCCATGTACACTGCAGCATTATTCACCATGTCCAAAATATGGAAGCAATGTAAGTGCCCATGGATAAATGAATGGATAAAGAAAATGCTGTGTATACACATAGGCACACATATGAATATTATTCACTCAGAAAAAGAAGGAAATCCTGCCATTTGTGACAACAAGTATGAATCTGGAGGATATTATGCTAAGTCAAACAAGTGAGACGCAGAAAGGCAAATAATGCATAGTCTCATTTGTATGTGAAATCTAAAAAATTCAAACTCATTGAAACGAACGGTAATTTTTTTTTTATTTCCAGTGAAGGCTGGAGGGACATTATATCTAAACTTCTGTGTTTTCTCTGAAACACAGTTTTGAAACAAGGAGCTAGTAACTGATTTTAATGGGTTTGATTACTCACCATTCAGACATATGCAAACATGAAGTTTGCTTCATTCCTATAATTGTGTATTTTCTTGGTTCCAAAACCCCTTGTCTATATGCAGCAAGAAAACTAAATCTAGTCAGATGGGTTAAACTTGATCCCCAGTCCACTAAGTTTTTGGCTGACCTAAGGTGCTTTACTCAGTTTTCCACCTTGGTGACGGAATGCCTGAGAGGACTTGGAAGGAGGAGAGGTTTACTGTGGCTCACAGTTTCAGAGATTTCAGTCCCTGGTCTCAGGCCATGGGTAAGGCGGAACACACAGGGGAAGTGTGTGGTGGAGGAAAGCTGCTCACTTAACAGCACCTGGGAAGCAAAGAGAGCTGAGGAAGGGGGCAAAACACATCCTCCAAGGGCATACCCCAGTGACCTCTTCCTCCCACAAGGCTCTGCCTCCTCAAGTTCCCACCACCTCCCACTAGCACCGCCAGCTGGGGGCCAAGCCTTCATGAGCTTTGGGGAGCATTGAGACCTGGGCCATAACGTAAGCTATGAAGGTCTCGGAGAGTCATCGCGTAAAGGCAGATTTCCCCTTCTCAATGCTTTCTTTTCTCCCTCTAGGACTGGGCTGTGAGGAGCCAAGAACTTCATGGATGCAGACAATGGCGGGGGCGGGGGGGGGGGGCGGGGAAGAATGTGGAAATTGTAGGACTCTTTGGTGGCTGCCTCACCACTGACTCTGGCTATTGTCCCTCCCTGATCTGGTCTGCAACACAGGCTGGGTTCAGTCCCATTGCCCAGGCCACTGGCTGCCTTGGTCCAGAGATGTGGGAGGATCACATGCCTGCAGGAAGCCAGCCACCTCTTTGCAGTGCCCTGGTACTAGTGATCTCATATGGACATGTCATCTCCTGCCTCCCCCTGAGCAAGCTGGTCTACTGCTCCAAGGACAGACTCTTAGATTGACCAGTTTGATCCTTCCCCTACCGTCATTTACAGTTTGATTGGAAACTGCAGGAATGCTCAGAATTTCTTCCAATTTAACTTTGCGAAAGTGAGGTGGGACTTTGTAGATCCTCATTCTCACCACCCTCTATGAGTCCTCTCCTATCTAGCTGTTCGCTTTGGGTGGCACCAGAGTTGATCATATGGCTAAATAGCTCTTCCAGAGGTGTGGCCAGAACACCTGCTCCAGATGTACAGGGGGGATTGGGCCACTACCTCATTTGTAGTCTCCCTAGTCCTTTCCTCTAAAACTTTTTCCACTTCTGATGTTCCTCATAAAGGACATCCATGTTAGGCTTCATCTGTGCACTCATGGATGTGTGTGTGCAGTGGGGGTCTACCATTTGGGATGGAGTCTTCTGTTGATCTTGATGCTGAAGAATATACTAACTTCTCAGCCATGAGCCATTTCCATGAAACCCAGCACTTTCACTGACTCTTGGAATTGGGGACTACCCTCAAAAATGAAGGCGTAAGCTGGCAAAGTTGTGCGCCTATAATCCCGGCAACTTGGGAGGCAGAGGCAGGAGGATCACAAATTCCAGGTCAGAGGCAGGCTGTGTAACTTAGTGAGATGCTGTCTCAAGATAGAAGAGTAAAAACTGGGTTAGGGGTGCACCTCAGTGGTAGAATGCATGCAAAGTATGCATGAGGCCCTGTGTTCAACCCCCCAGTACCGAAAAAATAAATAAATAAATAAAAATGAAGGTGTAAAATCAACTTGCTATATGTTATGCATTTTAGGGTATCCTGCCTGTTCATGATATCCATATTTTCCTTATCAATTATTTTCAATTACTTCCAGTATTGTAGAGTGAAGCCCATGGTGACACCACGCTTTTCCCTTTCCTGCTCTGAGGCTTTGATGAGTGAGCTTGGGAACATCGCTACGACCCATGACTTGCACATTCAGGTAAGTATTTTTCTTCTCTTTCTACCTTGTCCATACCTGCAGGTACCCTAAGTCATAATCTCCTGGCATCTCCAGTTCTTCCACTGAGATCTGGAGTCAAAGCCTTTCAGGACAGGAAGTGTCCTTACAGATGTCACTTAATCCAGTTCTTTAATTTTGCAGGTCAGAAACCTGAGGTTGCTTTCATCCTCAATGTTCTCTGACCAATCTTAAAGAAACAAAGACGTGTTTATAAGTAACAGCAAGATCAATGCCCGACTGTTTACCTAGTCTCTGTAGGGTACATTTAATGCATTCCTTTCCTACTTCTGTTTTATTTGACTCCTTCTCGTGTTCTATACTTTCATTCTTGGAGGAACCATCTATTATTTAAAACGTGAAAAAATCTAATTTCCACCTTACAAAAATGCATTTAAAAGCCCTTTTGTTATGAGTTTCTTAATTTAAAATCGGGAACAAAAAAGTGTATCTTACTTTATCATTAAGTTGTTGCAATTTAGCAATAAAACAGTTTTTAAATCTTACAGCTAGGTTAAAACTGGGAACTCTCCTTCCCCCATCCAAGCTTAATTACACACTGGACTACAGTTTCTCCTATTAAGAGTTGACAGTCCTATAGGAAAGAGAAAATTGAGTGCAAATGCAATATATTGATTCTTTACCATTTTGTAGGATGCTTATTTATTTACTTATTTATTTATTTTTTGCAGTATTGGGATTGAACCCAGTGTCTCGCACTTGCATGCTTTCCAAGTGCACGGAGCTTTCCACCACGGAGCTGCACCCCCAGCCCATTTCTTTTACTTTTTTTGAGACAGGGTCTCGCTAAATTATGCAGACTGCCTCTGGTCTCAAACTTGCGATCCTCCTGCCTCCGCCTCCCGAGCTCCTGGGATTACAGGCGTGTGCCACCATGGCGGCTTGCTTGCTTATTTATTTATTTATTTATTTTGAAGCTCTGTCTTCTTAGGTCCCATTAACCAGTCTTGTCTCTCTCCTCCTCCTCCTCTTCCTCCTCCTCCTTCTCCTCTTCCTCTTCCTCTTCCTTCTCGTCCTCCTCCTCCTTCTCCTCATTATTATTATTATTATCATCTAAGATATTTGAATTTGGGATTTGATCCCACACAAGTATCTCTTGGCAATAAAATTCAAAATTTGAATGATGTATCTACTTTGGAAACGGAATCCTTCCACTCTTCAAAACATTAAATGCAAATAAAATGTAAAAGTTATGAAAACTAGAATGAAAAAGGCATATGAGAGTCCACCCTTGCTGGAGGGCTGTGTATGGAGTTGTGTGTATTTATTTACATTTACTAAAGGGCAGGCATCATCTGGTTTTCCATTCTTCTTTGCCCACATGAATGCATTTTATCAGTAGTCTGAAATTTCCTCAAGGCCATGGACAGAGCTCATTTTCTAGGTGGAATACCTGTCTTTAGAATTTTGTTATTTTTTTCTTTTATTGCTATATATAGTCTACCAGAAGGAGAGAGAGAAATGGCATTACCATTCTTGGAAGTGTCCATTTGCTCCTGAGTTATTTCCCATAATACATGCTAATCAACACTTGGGAGAAGGGCCTGGCAATCCACTCCCAAGGCAATCCTGAAGCAGTCAGCCATTGAAAACCCTACGAGGGTTACTATGAGTTGGATACCGACTCGACGGCACCCAACAACAACAACAACAACAATCAACACTTGGTCTGAAATGATTTTTATTTTCTAGTCCAGGGATCTGGATCAGTGTGTTTCCTCCTAAGTGTTATGTCTTGGAAACACTTTATGTTCTCTCAAGTTTTTCTGTGCTGTAGAGGAAGGTCAGTGTAGGGGCCTCAGCCTCCCTTGCTTTGTCTGCACAGCGACTCTTATGGGCTCTTACTTGATGGTGGCAGGATTGTCCAGCTGAGTCACATCTGAATTGTTTTCTGCAGGAGAACATATTCAGAAAGAAAGAAAGAAAGAAAAAAGACAGATGGAGGACATGGTTCTAGAGTTTTAATACAACTTCATCCCGAGGGGCAATTTGTTCATGCCTTCAACATATTGGATTTCTGTGAATTTTCAAACACAAAAATGTATACCATATCCAAAGCTAAAGGAATTTGGAAAATAACTCATCTAGCCCAACCCTTTTGTTTGAGAGATGAGAAAATGGAGGCCCAAAGGAAAGAACGGACTTTAGACATACAAGTAGGCTCAGAACTTGGGCTAACCTCACTTTACTCAAATTCCAGTCTTCTTGTGAGTGAGCCATGTTTTGTATGCCCCTCCCCCTCACCTTTTTCCCCTTGTTTCTTTTGAGAGAGGGTCTTCCTATATAGGCCAGGCTTGGCTGGAACTCACTACATGGACCAGACTGGCCTCAAACTCACAATCCTCGTGTGCAGCCTCCTGAGTGCTAGATTATATGTTACCATACCTGGCTTCAGTGTGTGTCTTTGATGGCTGCTGAACTCTATTAAATGTCCATCACCAGAAAAGGCTGGTTGTAACAAACAGCTAGACTTTTGACTCTTTCTAAGGAGCATTTTATACTTATTCTTGTGTTGGGTTGAGATTTCTAAAGACGATTGGACTGGAGTTTGGCTCATTTGGTAGCGTGCTGCTCTGTGCTCTGGGAGGCCCTGGGTTGGATTCCTAGCACCTCAAAAATAGGAGAAGGACCTGGCACCCCACTCCTGAAACAATCAGCTATTGAAAACCCTATGAATATTAGAGAAGCACTGACATAGTGCTGGACATGGCACAGTATCGAGGACTGTTTCATTCTGTTGAACATACAGTCACTATGAGTCAGACCTGACTAGATGGCACTTAACAACAATATTGGACACATCTGTCTTGAGATCCCTCTTTCTCTTTCTGTCTGTCTGTCTGTCTGTCTCTCTCTCTCTCTCTCACACACACACACAGACACACACACACACACTCATGACATTCAGTTTCATTGTCATAAGGTGCATATACTTATTTATTTTATTTTATTTATTTATTTTTGTGGTACTTGGGGTTGAACCCAGGGCCTAGCACTTGCATGCTCTGCAAGTACTGGACCACTGAGCAAGGTGCATATAATTATTTTAAGTAAACTCCATGTACAGTCTTGGTTGTCTTTCTATGTGGTCCCTTACATCAGCAAGTAGAAACCAGCTACCCCATTTTGACGCAGGAAGTATAATTTCTAATATTTTACAGAAAAAAGTGAAAATTTTATTTCTTTTCTTATAGAGCCATATAAGTGAAAATCGTGATGAGGTTGAAGCTGTGAAAAATTTATACCCTGGTTATAAAAACTACACAGATGTCTATGATAAAAACAATCTTTTGACAAATAAGGTAAATTCTATATTATGATGTAATCCGTGAAGGTATGGCACATTGACTTGAATTCTAAAGTTAAACAGTAATCTTCAGACCTCTGTGACATGGATGCATTTACCAAACTAGAGTAAATCCAGCGTGTGCATGTGCATGTGCATGCATGTGTGTGTGTGTGGTTGGCATGGGCTTGAAATTTCATTACAACCAACAAATCTAAAGGCTTCATTAGAGAGTGGGAATGTCATTTGGTCTAAGGACATTTTGACTGTACCATTAGCATGTAAATATGCCTTCCTTTGAGTCAGATGCATTTCTAAAGATCCATTCTTTAAGGAATGTGACTAAGGATGTTACTTACCTAATTTAGAAATGGCCATCAGTAGGGTGTTGGTTAAATTATAGAACACACATAATTGGCATTTCGTCTGACATTCACAAAGAGTGAAGCATATAGGCTTCCAAGGAAGAATATACCATATAGTTTGATGTGCATGTTGTATGTGTAGGTACATTTTTACCGGGAAAATAACTGTCTAGAAGATGCACATTGAAGTTAAAAATGATCCTCCCTGAGGGAGAAAGCAGAAGGACTTTCTACTTTTTATTTTTAAAGTTCGAGATTAAAAAAAATAAGCATATGTTACTTTTATAAGTAATTAAAATTAATATGAATAACAAGAGACCTCATTAAAATAATATACTCCTGGCTTTGGCCTTCAATGAAATGTACAAACTGCACAGAGGGTTTACTGCAGCAAATAATTTCTTAGTGACTATATGAATGTAACTGATTTGAAAGGTTAATACTCTGCATAAATCATGTAAATGCTACATCATAATTTTCATCCTCCTTTACATATATTTCCATATGATTAATAAATTAACCTTCAATTTGCATGCTAATTTTATTTGCACAGAGGTTGAGAAAGTTGTATTTTAATAATAATTCTGTGGTCATTGAACCATGCCTCCCAGAGGAGAGAGCTATTTAGATATAGGTTTTGCACTGTGGGAAAAAGAATTTTAAGAGAGCAGACTCTCATTTAAGAAAATGCATATATGGAAATGTCACAATGAAAAGCATGTCAGAATGAATCACATTAAGGTGTACACTAAAAAATTCCAATAAAAAAAGCAAACACACAAACATTACCAAGGCTAACATTTTAGAAAGACCTCATATGTGTGTGGTCCCTGCTTTCTTTGATCAATTTTACCTTCTGATTTAATGCTCATAAGATATTACATTTCTTTTTCAGTACTTGGAGGTTGAACCCAGGGCCTCACACAGACTTTACAAGTGTTCTACCACTGAGCTGCACCCACAGCGACTTTTAAATTTTTTTGTTTTTAGTCAGGGTCTTGCTAAGTTATGCAGGCTATTTTTGGCCTCAAACTCATGATCCTCCTTCCTCTGTTTCCCAAACGGCTGGAATTTCAGGCATGTGCTACCACATCTGGCTTACATCTCCTAATTTTTATAAAAATGTGAACACAGGCAGCTTAAAGTTTATTTGGTAGTACGTGTCAAGAACCTTTGGCCCCTGTTTTAAAACTTGGAGCAGAAATAAAGAACAGTTCTTTGCAGGATCACTCTCACAGCTTCCATGTGCTTCTACAAGGTTCTAATTAGAATAGAAATAAGCCAGGCTCTACTGGCAGCTCACCATGTAGATGTAGAAAGGAAAGCAAGTTGATAATTTTCTTTTTTATTTCTTTTTTCCCTTCCTTTCTTTCTTCCTTCCTTCCTTCCTCCCTCCCTCCCTCCCTCTCTTCCTATCTCTTTCTCTTTCTTTTCTTTTCTTTCCTTTTCTTTTCTTCTTTCCTTCCTTCCTTCCTTCTCTCTGTCTCTTTCTCTCTCTGTCTCTTTCTTTCTTTCTTTCTTTCTTTCTTTCTTTCTTTCTTTCTTTCTTCTTTCTTTCTTTCATTCCCTTCGTTCCCTCTTTCTTTTTTCTTCTTCAATACTTGGGTGCTGAACCCAAGGCCTTGCACATACTTTGCAAATGCTCTATCATTGGGCTGCACCTCCTGACCCTTTTAAATTTTTTTATCTTGAGACAGGGTCTCTCTAAATTATGCAGGCTCCCTCTAGCCTTGAACTCACAATTGTCTCCGATTTCTGGAATTACAGGTGTACACCACCATAGCTTGCTCCTTATTTATTCTTATTAAAGTGCATTAATATTTTCTTAATATGCAAGTAAAATAGTTGATTAATCAAAATACAAGTCAATACATTTGTATATAATACAGAGTCACTGGGATTATAGGCATGTGCCACCATGCCTGGCTGATAATTTTCTTTTTCTTTTTTTCTTTATGTCATGTTTATTCCTCTCTAGTTATCTTTGTAAACAGAAACAATGTTTTCAGTATGTTTGCTCTCTCAGAATAGTGCATTAGAATCACATGAAAAGTTTTTTGTTTTTTAAAAAACAGTTCTCAAAACTACCCCAGACCTTTATCAGAAACTCCAGAGGGTGGAATCAAAGATGCTGTCACCTTGACCATTCCTCAAGTGCTTTTTCTGCTGGCTGACATCAATGGTGTTTGAGAATAGCTGCCCAGGGTACCTATGGCATTGTTCTACACATAGTAATTCTATATGAATGCTTGATGGATGAATAAGTAAATGCCTCCAAACTTGAAATTAACAACTTGATGAGCTCTGACCCCTGCCACCGAGGTCCATGGGTTTATATATCTTGCAAGTATGTTACCTCCTGCATCATCTGGCCCAGACAGACACTCACTTAGCTCTGATCTGTGTTGCTTCACTACATTTCATCCCTGAGCAACCATGAATAATCACACTCTGTTGATAAATGGTGATTATTTTTTTAAAAAGTTGCCTCATTTATCCTTTGACTTATAAAACAAGGAGACTGGAACCATAAACCCTACAGAAATACCTGTTAGCATTTAATATGTTGCTAAAATAACTAATTGAGAGGCCTTTAGCTGAGAAGACTCTAGCACGTTGAGTCCCTTACATAAGCAAAGTGAAACCCAACTCAAACAGTAAAAAGACACTTTGGCTTAATCAATCAGAAGCCACTAACTAGAGATTTTACCAATCAGAAACTCCCAACGAAGCTCTTCCATTTTAAACAATCAAATATTTTCTTTGTCTTGTTTACTTGAACACATTTTCTGTCGCTTTCCCCTTGTGCCTCCTCTGTGGATCACTGAATTGCCTGTGGTCTCATGCTGCATGGCTGATAATTTTCTAAAGTAGGGATGACTGAATCATAATGTTTTCAAACTAGTTGGATATCCTAGGCTGTATGGGACCTGGACCAACCTCATTATATTATAGATCAACAAAAAGAAACAAAAAAGTTCTAGGGCTAGGGGTCTAGTTCAGTCATAAAGCACTTGCCTAGCATGCATAAGGCCCTGGGTTGGATCTCCAGAACCACAAAAAATAATAATAGTAAAAAAATAAATAAAAGGTATGACCCACAAATTTGCTGAGACTTTTGTAATGTTTTTATAGGCCTTTTCTGAGGTATAAGATTTGTACCCATGGATTTGGTCCTTGTTGATAATCACAGCTTCTGTCTCTCCCTATGATGCATGGTTTTGAGCACTAATGTAAGCATTTTTGAATGATAAGCTCCATGTAGGACATTCTTCTCTCCAGACAGTGATGGCGCATGGCTGCTACCTTTCAGAAGAAGAACTTAACATACTCAGTGAACGAGGAGCATCCATCTCACATTGTCCCAATTCTAATTTATCGTAAGTAAAAAAAGAAGACCCTCAACTAGATGGATTGACACAGTGCCTGCAACAATGGGCTTAACCATAAAAAAGATCATGTGAATGGCACAGTGTTGGGGAATATTTCATTCTATTGTACACTGGGTCACTATGAGTCAGACCTGACTCAATGGCACCTAACAACAGCAAGAAGGCAATAATTGTTTAGTAGTTTATGTGTGTGTAGGTTGCAGATAGGCAGCCAAATACCTTTATTTTCTCCACTATTCATTCCCCCTGGATCTGTCTCCTGTAGTTATGTTTGAATGGAGTTAGATGAATGAATGTTTTACCTGTACTATGTGGAGAAAAAAGGAACACTTGGAAAAGGATATTTTTGCAGAATATGCATATGAAGAACACCACATCTTCTAAAAATCTCTGAGTTTGCACAAAATGAGGACAATAGGAAAAAAACAGAAAGAATATAAAACCAGTAGCATTCAGGATTTACGATTAGGTACATGTGCTGGGCATATTCCAGGTAGACAGAATTGAATCTTATTCCTTTTCATAGTCTCCAGTTAGAAGGAAGTGCAATGCCAGCAGAAGCCAATGCTTTCCACATATGTCATGCTGCTGAATCTGACAAGATGCCAGCTCACATGGGGGAACCTAGGAGGGACGTCATCCTATTATAATTCCCCATAATATAAAAGCTTTATTTGCAACATGTTCTTAACCTTTTCAAAGGTTATAGATTCTCAAGTGAGTCAAATAATTGTTATGCCTTATATTTCCAGAAAAAAAAAAAGACCAAAGTCATAAAAATCTTACATCTAATTTCAGGGAATTCATAGATCTCATGCTGCTAGGTTAAAAGCCCATG
Organism: Pedetes capensis; assembly: GCA_007922755.1. NCBI lineage: Eukaryota > Metazoa > Chordata > Mammalia > Rodentia > Pedetidae > Pedetes > Pedetes capensis. Next base: position 10,826 of record VMDO01023276.1, on the reverse strand, counting down.
CTTGTGCAGGTAGTTTATTTGGGAGATGATCTTAGAGAGTCTTACAGAGGTAAGACAGAGGAGGGGAGGCAATCAGTTAAGAAAGGTATCATCAGGTTACCACAGTGGGCTCCTGGAGTTTAATCTTTCTAGAAAACTCAAGGAGTACATGTACCAAACAAATTTCAAAGTTATCCTGGCCAAGGAGTGAGGGAGGTGAGGTAGTTATACACACTCAGCAGTGATTGGTGGCAGGCTGCTGGTGGGGATGGAGAAGCATTAATTCCCTGGAACTTCTGTCCTCTGCACAAAGGCAGGGCAGCCTCTAGCAGTGAGATAGAGCCCCTATGCAAAAGGTTGAAGATGTCAGCATTGGGAAGACGAGGGCCTTTGTGGATGACACAGGTGTATGTGCTTGTGGCTGTTTGGGAAAGGCACCTAGAGCTACTAAGCATATTTCTGGAGTGTTTTGAGGGGCTGAGAGGCTCTGAATTTTCAACCATAAAGTAGTCATGCATGACAGGGAATCATGCCTATGTGACCTTAATTATAGGCTAGTGTCACCATCGGAGAAGAATTTAACATCCATTGGATGAATTGTACAACATCCTCTAAATTAAAACATGACCCAGCTTTGCAAATTGAGGTTTGAAGTTAAGTTTCTTAAGGGCACATTTCTGTTTTAATACTATTCTCCAGTAACTTTGGGTTGTTTATTATGTATACAGCAGGGCTTTGGAAATTATTGTTATGTGAATCTTCGAGAAGACATTGACCTTTGCATCTTCTCGGACTGTTAAGGATATGCTTCATGTTTCATTTGTCTTTTTAGAAAGGTAGCACATCTAATAAGCTCAGGGACATAGTGGTCCAGAATTTGGCCCAGGAACCATCTCTCCTGGTTGCTACTGCACTCAGAGGCAGGACTTGAATTGTCAGGCTCTAACTCACCAGCCTGCATGCCCTTTTCTAGTTGGACCCCTTGTCATGGATCTTGCAAGTACAGGGGAGCGGGGGTGTTCACTTTTCTTACCCATCATAAAGTACATGGCTTACTCTCTATCACAAGACAGGTTAACAAGAGAAAAGCCTGGTAAGTTTATTTAATCCAAGTTTTATGTGTACAGGAGCCTTTAAATGAAGAGTAAAAGACATAGAAAGCACACACTATTTTATATGCTTCAATTTAATGGCACTTAGACAGCCACATGGAAATATGATTGGACAAAAAGGGTTCCATCTAATGCTAGGAGGCTGAATGGGAAAACCCAGAAAGGCCTGTCCAGATTCTCCCTCGCCTCTCTGGGTAGCACTTTTCCTCTCCTGGTATGAGGAAACACCCCTTCTGAAATGGGATCTTGTATCAGAGAAGGAGGGCTGGGATTTATCTCAGTTGGTAGAGCGCTGTGCTGCAGTCTCTGAGGTCCCAAGTTCAATTCCCAGCACCGCAAAAATGGGAGAAGGACCTGGCAATCCACTCCCAAGGCAATACCGAAACAGTCAGCCATTGAAAACCCTATGAGGGTCGCTATGAGTCAGATACCGACTCAACGGCACCTAACAACAACAACATCAGAGAAGGTATATCAGAGGATTTCTTCATGGTTACCCTAAGACAGAAAGGAGGGAGAAGATGAGAGTAATATTTTCAGGCTTTATGGCTTGCTTTGGGGAGAAGGGACTCTATGGGCAAGAGAAATTTTAGTTTCTTTTCTTGGTGCTGGGGATTGAACCCAAGGCCTCAGGCATGTTAAACAAGCACTGTACCACTGAGTTACATCCCTGACCCTGAGCAAGTCTACTTTCTATGGCTTAGCCTTGCAGGGGAGAAAGGGGCACAGGGGACAGGAGGAAAGGAGACGTTCAGAGAGAGACTTTGCTTTCTGAGGCTGCTTCTGATGTTCAAAGCACCATGCTTTGGTGTGTTGTTTTCTAAGCCCTATTCCAAGGCACTGCTCATCCAGGGTAACAAATTGTTGTGTACATAGAGGAAGGCAATGCTTTGTAATTTCTACTTCCTATTATAGAAGGGCCGGCAGCCGTAGCCCTGTGGCATCCGATCCTGTCAGATCTCGGAAGCTAAGCAGGGTCAGGCCTGGTTAGTACCTGGATGGGAGACTGCCTGGGAATACCAGAAGCTGTAGGTTTGGGAGAAGGACCTGGCAACCCCCTCCCAAAAGTTGATCTGTCATTGAAAACCCTATGAACAGCAGAGAAGCACTGACAGTAGTGTTTCCTCTGTTGTACAGAGCGTCGCTGTGAGTCGGATACTGACTCGACGGCACCTAACAACAACAACAACAACAACAACAACAACATTATAGAAGGAGAGCTGGGGTTTAGCTCATTTGGTGGAGTGCAGATCCACATTCTCTGAGGACCCAGGTTCAATTCCTAGCACAGTAAAAATGGGAGAAGGATGTGGCAATCCACCCTTGAGGCAGTTCTCAAATAGTCAGCCATTGAAAACTATGTGAGGGTTGCTATGAGTCAGACCTGGCTCCATGACACCTAACAACATTACAGAAGGATGCCTTAGCTAAAACAGTATTCAGACAGATGAGACTTTTGGACTAATTGCAAGGTTTAATTTCTTCATCTTCTTTTTTCTTAACTACCCTTTCCCTTCTGGCTTTTGTTGCTTTGTGCCCTCCTGAGATTAATCTCACCCCAAGGACTGAGCCCTTTCTGATCCTTTGTACTCCTAGACTTGGTTGGTCTGATCTGACTAATGTGTTTGTGTCAGCATTAGAGAGGGTATGATGGGAAACACTGCTTTCAGTGATATCACCACCATGATTATCAGTGTCCTTCTGCTGTTGAAATCACATGGAGCTCCCTGTTCTGACATCGTCTCTCTCCACAGGCTGAGCAGTGGCTTTTTGAATGTGCTTCAAGTCCTGAAACATGATGTGAAGATAGGGCTGGGAACAGGTTAGTAGTTCAACATTTGGAACTATGACAAAGTGGTCAATTTGTGAATGACTTTCTGAGGTGACTGATTTGCAGGTCCTATGCCTAAGAAATCACAAAAATGAGAGAAGGATGTGGCACTCACTCCCGAAAATAATCCCCAATCAGCCATTGAAAACCTTATGAGAGTTGCTGTGAGTCAGACCTGACTCGACAGCACCTAACAACAACAACATGCCTAAGAAACATTAGATTTATTATCTGATAATGACATCTTAATAATAAGTAAGTAACTGAATAGTGAGGTTGAAAAACTAAGAACATGTATTTGAAAGGAGAAGTTTGATGACAGTAACTCTTGAAAGGGGCTGGAGTTTAGCTCAGTTGACAGAGTGCTGCTTTGTGAACACTGAGGCCTTGAGTTTGATCCCCAGCACTGCAAAAATGAGAGAAGGTTCCAGTAGCCCACTCTCAAAACAATCAACCCTTGAAATCCCTATGAATAGCAGAAAAGCACTGATATAGTGCCCGGCATGGCACAGTGTTAGGAAGTGTTTTGTTCTGCTGTATACAGGGTAGCTTTTAGTTGGACCCAACTCAAAAGCATCTAACAACAACAACAACCCCTGGAAGACATTATCCTTGTTTATTATTTGGAGATTGGGCTATCAAGGTTAAATTCCTTCTAAAGTGCTTTACAGGTTCTTTAAAAAAAAATCTTTGATTTCCCTTTTGTACTGTCCTTCTGGCTAGGTTTTAAATGTTTGGATTTGGGTGTTTTTCGTTTTCAATAACATTGCCATCACAAATACTGTCTCAAAAGCAACTTCATTTGACCTTGCCGTAGTGAGCACAGATCCAGTCTGCCAGCTAGGAAGAGTGCTGAGGTACGGAAGGAACTGGCTTTGCTCTTAAGCAGTGTTTGGCTAAATGAGCCTTCTCACTCCCCACAGGCAATCTGAAGTTTACCAGGCTGAAGGACAGTCTAGGTGGCTGCAGTGTTAGTGATGCCTGCTTTTCTTATGGTATATTTGACTTCTTTCTCCTGAGTGTGTGCAGCACTGCTCACTTTGAAAGACAGAATCATGCCCAGATGCCTAGGAATTCACTGTGAACTGTCCTTTATTGCTGTGTGTGACTCAACTAAAAGATTTTTTTTTAAAAGGGGGTGGGGTATGAGGCACAAGGACTTATTTTCTATTTTTATAAAAATTTGTTGTTGTTGTTAGGTGACTTTCAGTTGGTGTCTGACTCATAGTGACCCTATGCACAACAGATGAAACACCATTGTTAGTGTTTCTCTGCTATTCATAGGGTTTTCAATGGCTGATTATTTTTGAGATTAGGTTGCCAAGTCCTTCTCCCAAGCCTATAGTACCTGGTGTTCCCAGGTGGTCTCCTATCCAAGGACTAGCCAAGTCCAACCCTGCTTAGCTTCCAAGGTCTGACAGGATCAGATGCCACAGTGGTGCAGCTGCAGGCAATAAAACTTTAATTGACATATAAAAATTATATGTATTAATGGGGTATGAAATGTCTATTTATGTAAATGTGCATATTTATCATTTCTTTATGGTGAAAATTGCTAAAATCCTTTTTCTTCTAGCTTTTTTTGAAATATACAACACTTTATCATTATCCATAGTCAACCTAGTCAGCACACCAGAATTTATCTCTCCTCTCTATCACTCAGTACCCATTCACCTGTCTTTTCCCCATCTCTCTCTCTTCCAATAATATTCTCCTAGTCTCTGGTAGCCACCATTCTACTTTGAGCTTCTATGAGATCAACCTTTTAACAGTCCACATCTGAGTAAGATCATGCAGTGTCTTTATTTTCATTAGTACCTTTTATTAGTACTATTAGTACCTATTAATACCTTTGTCTTCCTGATATTTAATAGCATAAGGATGCTTGCATGTTGACAATCATGGTTTTCATCATTTTCTGTAATGACCCAAGTCTCAGTTTTTCACAATGAGACATTTTATATCAAGAAATTAATGGATAAGTCACAATAATACACATAATTATTTTATTAGCATTTAAAAAAGAGATATGTTGGAGAGTTGACCCAGCTTTACATAAAAAGCAAAGTAATTAAGATTTAAAAACTTTTAATTCAAGCTTTAAATCATTGAGATTGTAGTAATATCTGGGTATAGTCATAGTGTTAAGGCAGGAGACCAGTTATTTTACATTCACAGCAAGGCTTTAATGGTCAAGAAAAAGTGGCCAAAAGTTTTTGTTATACATTATAGTCAGTTAACATAAAAAATAGTGGGTATGTTACAAGGGAGACACTAAGAGCACGGGTCCATGAATCTGGCAGCAAAACCTCAGTTCTTGTATTTGGTGTATAAATGAATTTATATCAGACATAGAAGTTATATCAGAGAAATTTTATTAAGGATAGACCACCTTACAGGAATAATTACAGGGAAAACTGAGACCCTGGAGAAGTTCAGATAGACCTGGAAAAGAACTTGGAAAAGCCTTGGTTCTCTAGGTGAACAGGCCTAAGGATATTTCTGTTCCCTATGGGAAAGTAAAGCCAGAAGAAGTATTTGGCCATTTCTTATAAAGTTAAGCATATTTATACCAGCAATTTCACTCTTGGGTATTATTCTACAGAAATGAACAAATAGGAAGGTAGACACTATGGTGCACATCTGTGATCCCAGAAGCTAGGGAGGCTGAGGCAGAAGGATTATGAGTATGAGGCCATAGGCAGCCTTCGTAACTTAATGCAACCCTATCTCAAAAATAAGAAATAGAAAAAGGGCTGAGGGTGCAGCTCAGTGGTAGAGCACACTTGCCTAGCATCTGCGAAGCCCTGGGTTCAACCCCACACTAATATATATATATATATATATATATATATATATATATATATATATATATATATATGGTTTGTTGTTGTTATTAGGTGCCGTCAAGTTGTGTCTGACTTGTAGTGACCCTTGCAGGGTTTTCAATGGCTGATTGTTTCCGGATTGCCTTGGGAGTGGATTGCAAAATCCTTCTTCCATTTTTACAGTGCTGGCAATGGAACCCAGGACATGAGAGGCTGTAGAGCAGTACTCTACCAACTAAGCTAAATCCCAGCCATATATATATATATGTTTTCATAATGTCTGGAAAAAAAAAAAAACAGTTGCACCAGAATGTTTAGATCAGCTTTATTTGTACTAGGCCCAAACTAGAAACAATATAGTAGGATGGATAAGAAAATTGTGCTGTATTCACATAATGGAATACTATGTACTAAAAAAAGAATGAACTTCTGATATATGCAAAACATAAATCTCAAAAGTATTTTGCTAAATGAAAATAAAACAGGTAAAAATGAGTGTACACTGTATGATTCCATATGTATGAAAACCAGGGGCCAACAGAACTAACCTATGTTAATAGGAATCAGAAAGTGGTTGTCAAAAGTTAGAGTTGATGGTTAAAAGAATTGACTGGAAAAGACCATGAGGGAACTTGCTGGAGTGATGGGAATGATTAATATCTTGATTTTTTGAAAGGTAGGTAAAGCTGTGTATAATTGTTAGCATTCATTGAACTGAACATCTAAATTCTATATATTTTATAATATCTTTTTTTTATTATTGGAAATTTTTAATGTACATCTTAATGTGATTCATTTTGACATGCTTTTCATTGTGACATTTTCATATATGCATTTTGATGTATATTATATTTTATAATATCTTAATTATACCTCAAAACAGCAAACCATGTAGGAAGCTATAAGAATTGAATTATTGTTGCAGAAAGTTAAGTAATGATGTGGAGAACCAAATTGACCAAGGATCATACAAGGGTGTTAGATGCTGATCCCTGTGGAGAGCAGAAAACATTGTGCCAGAACATGGGGTTCTCCTGATGGAGAGGGGATGGGACAAATGGAACTAACCATGGTCAGAGTTTGAAAGATCAAGTTTTCTTCTGTGCTTAAGGAAGAACTGTATTGAAATGCTTACCCAGTTGTATGCTAAATTATAACTAAACATATTGTGACAAAATATTGTAATTACAAGAAAAAAAATTCTTCAAACATCGGTACAGGGAAGGAAGCCAGTAATCAACAAAACAATTAAAAACCAGTTTTCTTTCAGATGTTTTTGTTGGCACATCATACTTGAGGCAAGAAAGATTTTGGACACAAAGCAGTTATTTGTCAAAAATACTATATCTGGCTAAATCCTTGTTCACGTGTGAAGGCAACAAAATTCCCAGCCATACAAAGGGGTGGAAAATATTCTCCCATGAACCATTTGAAAAAATTGCTTGAAAATCTCTATCATTTAATTAGCAGCATGTCAAAATGAAGGGCCATGTAGAGGGAAGTAATGGCACAGTAGGATGTCAGGGGAAGTTATAATCAGCCAAATAAGCCAGGCACAGAAAGACAAGTAGCACATTTTCTCTCATATGTAGAAACCAAGCAAATGAACAAACAAATAGAAAACAAAGATGGCCTGAAAGTAGAAGAGGGACTATTAGGGTCTGGGAAGAGGGTAAGGGGGATGAGGGAGAAGGGGAAAGGAAAGAAGAAAGGAGGGAGGACATGATGAAATCTTGATGTATGCAAGTATGGAAGTGCCACAGTGAAACCCATTACTTCATACAATTAATATGTGTTAATAATAATAATAATAATGTTAATAATAATAGCAGTAATAATAATGGAAAGGACAACCAAAGCAGAGCACACAGTCCTGCTCAGGTTAAAATTGAAAGAAATGAACAGTGTCATAGAATCTCAAAAAGTACAGTTTTTCTAAAAGAGTATTATATAAGTTAATACAATTTCTGAGAGAAATTATTCTAAAAATTGTAAAGATGTTTAAATAATGAAACCAAAAGCCAAAAGTACATCTTAAGGAAGAATATACACAATGTTAAAAGTATGTCTTTTAAAAAATTATCAGAATAGGAACACAAATCAGGAAGAGGTTCCTGGGATATGAATACATGATACTTATTTTTGATACTGAGTGTCAGGTCCTTGAGTTTTGGTCTTATATTTTCCTTGTATTATTTGTATATCTTTAATATATTATAAAAAATATCTTATTCTGGAAGAACTTTATAATTATTAAAAATTTTCTATTTTCTGAATTTGTTAACAAAAACCAAGCAATTGTAAGGTTAAGAGGATGAACATGTACTTGGCAAGCAGCAGCAAAATCATAAGTGCATAAAGCTTTTAGTTTCAGGAAAAATGAGAGTTGCACTTCATATTTCACTTTTGATTTTGCAATCTGAAAATCCAAGTTAAGTAACCCTTATCCAAAATGTTTGGGACCAGAAGTGTTGCAAATTTTGGATATTTTTAGGGGGGAGGGATTTTGGAAACTCTCCAATATGTAATGAGTTATCATGAGGAAGGGACCCAAGTCTAAACACAGAATTTATTTATGTTTCATTTACAACTTATACATATGGACAAAACATAATTTCATACAGTATTTTTAGTGTACCTGCATTTTGACTGCAGCTTATCACATGAGATCACTTGTGGAATTTTCCATTTGTGGTGTTATCAGGTTTTGGAGCATTGGAGATTTTAGATTTTTGGATTAGAAATGCTTACTCTGTATTAAAGATACCATAACTTATTGCAGAATTATTAAAATAGTATGCCACCTATCTAAGACATGAAGAAGACATAAAAGCAAAACAAACATAGTGAATAAACCCAAAATAGTAATCTGAAGGAAAAATTTAAATGTATAGAACAAATTTACATAAGTAAGGATACAGATTTTTTAAAATAACCCCCCTGGAGCCCCTGTCTCACTTTGCAGTGATGGTTCCCTATGCTAGTTTGTCTGTCTCATTATCCCCAAGCAACTCTTCTTGATCATCTTGTGGTTGAGTACCTGTGGTTGAGATCACCATGCTCTCTCAGAATCCATTAATCCTTCCTAATTTAACCCTCTTAGATGCCATCTGCCTGTAGTGGTAGCACTCTGGCATCCAATCCCATCAGGTCTTGGAAGCTAAGCAGGGCTGGACCTGGTTAGTACTTGGATGGGAGACCGCCTGGGAACACCAGATAGTGTAGGCTTGGGAGAAGGACCTGACAACCCACTCCCAAAAATCAATCTGGCATTGAAAACCTACAAATAGCAGAGAAGCACTGACAATAGTGTTTCACCTGTTGTATGTAGGGTCTCTATGAGTCGGACCAACTTGAAGGCACAGACAACAACAATAGACGCCATCTGCATCACTATAGCCATGCCCCTCAGAAACATCCTCTTTTCTCATATCCCTCTTGTTTTCTGTGTGTTCTCTTTGTAAAAAGCCCAACCAACCCTTGTCTAGCTCCATGATTCCCTTTCTCAGTGCTGCAGCTGGGCATCTGGAAGTTGCAGGAGAAAATCCTCCAGTGGAGTTTCATTTTAAATTTTGCTGTCAAACCCCAAGGAGCTTTCAGCACTGACAATAGAAAGAATTATGTTTCTGTAATAAGCATGTGCTTCCTTATTCTAAGACAGCTTTTTGTCATTTTGCCTTGAACTTCTACCCCAACTTCAGCCCTCCTCCCAGCTCATGGCCTCCTCTCACTAGTCATTACAAAAATAGAAATGATCAGAAAGGCTTCTTTCAATTTCCCACTACCAAATTTACATGCCTGCCTGCATCTGCTGGTATTTTCTCTTTTTTCTGCTATAACTTAAAAAGGAAAGAAGGAAAGAAAGGAAGGAAGGAAGAAGGAAAGGAAGGAAGGAAGGAGGGAAGCAAGGAAGCAGGCAAAAATAGCAAAATATGTTGAGGTGTGTTGTGCATATTCTCCCTCTCCTAGGGAGAGTATGTTATTGTTATTGTTGTTAGGTGCCGTCCAGTTGCGTGGATCTCATATTGACCCTATGTACAACAGAATGAAACACTTCCTGATACTGTGCCATACCCAGCTCTATGTCAGTGCTTCTCTTCTATTCATAAGGTTCTCAATGGCAGATTGTTTCAGGATTGTTTTCGGTGTGGCACCTCCCATTTTTGCGGTGCTGAGGATCAAAACCAGAGCCCCAAGGAGTACAGAGTGGCACTCTACCAACTGAGCTAAACCCCAGCCCCAGGGAGAATATACAATAATGAAATAAATTTCTTTGGCCATGGATTATCCTGCACCATCAATATCTCTAGTCTACTGAACCATTTCTAAATATTCCAATACATAAATATCTTGATATCTTCTGGTCTTTTAAGTAGAGACAAAACATTTCTCTTATTCAGGCTCTTGCCCTATAGTTCTCCTTCCCTGCATAACAAAATCTCTTCAATGGGCAGGTACCCACACTGCCACCACTCTGAGATACTCTTTTGTTCCTCCAGCTACTGCCATCTGGATTCTTGCCCCATCCCCTGTGGCAACTGCCCTTATCCTCTCTCCTGTGGCCAGTCGCCACTGTGATCTGTTTGCTGTCAATGCCAAAAGAATGCAGTCTGTCTTCATCATGCTGGATGTCTTAGCAGCTTTTGCTGTAGTTGACTATTCTCTCCTTGGTCTGACTAATGTTATATTGGAATCAATGAAACCACTTTTTTCTGATGTCCTTTCTTCTTCTCTTGCCAGTCCATTTCTCTCTTCTCCTCTTCTTGGCTATTCAAAAATGCTTCCTTCAAGGCTTGGCCTTCGGCCTGCTCTTCTTTTTACTTTATGCTTTCTTGTTGTTGTTGTTGTTGTTGTTAGGTGCCGTCGAGTCGGTATCTGACTCATAGCGACCCTCCGTACAACAGGGGAAACACTATTGTCAGTGCTTCTCTGCTGTGCATAGGGTTTTCAATGGCAGATTGATTTTTGGGAGGGGGTTGCCAGGTCCTTCTCCCAAGCCTGCAGCACCTGGTGTTCCCAGGCGGTCTCCCATCCAGGTACTAACCAGGCCCGACCCTGCTTAGCTTCCGAGATCTG